>JASANA010003043.1:0-17619 GCA_030248095.1 Ptycholaimellus sp. GST1_10
ACCCCAGCAGATTCCACTAGTATAAAATGTATTTCCTTTACTTTTTACTCGAGTCAATTGCAAATTTTGGAGAAAAGAGACCCACTTTTGGCCTGCCGATGGTACCAGATATTGGGCTGGCGTGAGGGAGTGTAGCGACCGTCAGCGCCCAGCCCCTCTTTTCGACCTAGGTGTACGTTTTCGGGGTTATTGCTAGATCTTTATTTTGATAAGGCTCTAGCTCGTCACAGGGAGTTTCAATCTTTCTAATTCTTTTTGCATTGGAAAGAGCATCATCAAATTGGCCAAAACTCGCGAGAAATCGCTGAAAAGTTGCAGAATTGTAGTAAATTTTGTAAAAAACCATTTGTCCGAACTCCGACTCCTCCTCCTCCTCCTTCTTCTTCTCCGCATCTATTCAATGGACGATAGTAGGTATTCATTTCTTCCCCCACTCACCCCCCCCGGGTCCTTGGGCCTCATGTATTGACTTTTATTCATAAGTCTTCAGTTAAGCAGCTATGCATATTCATCCGTGGTGTAGTGGTCTACGCGATTAAACAGCTGGTAGAAGCTGGGAGGTTCGAATTCTTCTTAGGCAATCATATTTATTTTGGAATCTTTAAGTTGAAACAAGGTATTCTTGGCGATTGCCAAGATGCGCGGCCTTACCTCAAGACACCACCTAGATAAAAATTCAACAGATTTCAATGAAAAACCATGAATTATGCATGTTCAAATTTTTGAACCATCAAGATTTTGGATTTTTTACTATAAATCGAGAAATATAAAAAATTTCATAATTTCCTTTTGCCAGCTTCAAGATATCACTTTCACGGATGTACATACCAAAAATCAGCTAATTTCATTAAAAACCATGGACTTATGCATGTTCAAATTTTTGAAACATCAAGATTTTGGGTTTTGACAATAAATCAATAAATAATAAAACTTTCGAAAATTCCTTTTGCATGCTTCAAGATATTACTTTGACGGACGTACCTGCCAAAATTCAGCTAATTTCATTGAAAAACCAATGATTTATGATTTTTCGTAATTTGAAACATAAAAAAAGTGAGTTTTGGGCGAAATTCAAAAAATTACGCCAAGCGCCAAAAATGGTCCCGAGGCACCGCCTAGGCAGACCTTCATGCAAAAAATCAGCCAATTTCGTTGAAAAACTGAGGAGTACGGGCCTGGGACACACATATATATATATATATATATATATGCGGAAAGACGGACGCAAAAATGGGGTAACTGCTTAAGCTGGCCTTGGCCGCCCGCCGCTTCGGGCAGGGCGCCAGAGCTCCTCCGGCCTCCAGGCACGGGGTGCTACGGCCCCTACGCTTCGCCTAGCATGCTTCGCATGCTAGGCTACGCTCCGGGGCCTCCGCAACCATGCCCTATGGCCTCCGGAGCTCTGACTGCCCTGCCCTCCGCGGCAGGCGGCCTGCGGCCGCGCAAAAACAACTGGTACCATCGGCAGGTCAAAATTAGAGCTCTTTTCTCCCAAAAATCGATTGCTCTAAGCATAAATCATGAAAATTTCACAAAAATATGTTAGTTTGCCAATAAATTTGAATTGTATTTTTGATTTTCGAATTTTTCTTTTTGTTATATTTTTTAAATAATTATGTTTTTTTATTTTTTTAAATTTTTTATCCATTAATATCTTAATATATTTTCGATTCTTTTATGTTTGTTATAACTTTTTAATGAGTTTATTTTTTTTATTTATTTTCCATATATTACAAAAAAATAAATTTTTATTTATACATTTTATACTATATTAAAAGTGGAAGAAATAACTGGTACCATCGGCAAGCCAAATGTTGGTCTCTTTTCTCCAAATTTGTAATTGCCTCGAGCAAAAAGTCAAGGAAATAAATCTACTAAATGTTGAATCTGCTGCGTAATCTGCATTTTTTTTTTGTGCGCGCATGGACAGAGACACTGAAAGGCGCGCCAAAAAAAAAATTAAAATGTACTATCATAAGATTCCACAAGTAGTAGATGTATTTCCTTGACTTTTTGCTCGAGGCAATTACAAAATTTGGAGAAAAGAGACCAACATTTGGTACCAGTTATTTATACATTTTAGCCCATGTTAAAAGTGGAAGAAATACCTGGTACCGTCGGCAGGCCAAATGTGGGACTCTTTTCTGCAAATTTTGGAGAAAAGAGGGCTTATGACCAGAATCCCCCCCCAAGGATTCTACCGGCCAACCAAACCCGTTTTTCAACAAACCAAAACCAACCAACAATTTTGCCCCCCCCCCCCCCAAAAGGTTTTGCCCCCCCCCCAAAGGTTTTGCCCCCCCCCCAAATTGTGTTCTAAAGGTTCCAGCTTTAAGGCTTCGCAAGCAAAGCCTACGCAGGTGCGGGTATAGGTTTTGGGCAGCGTTAAGGCGTCGCCAGCGAAGCCTACGCCATTGCCCCTATACAATTTGTTTTTACTAAGCCTAAGCCTTTAATAGAGTCAGTATACGAGCATATGAGAATATGAGTTTGGTGACCACTATCCCCCCCCCCCCCAATGCCACTTGGTGGGGGGATACTGGTCATCAATCAAGGGATTTTCGCATTTGGGGGGGGATAATGGTCATCAAAATCGGTGACCAGGATCCCCCCCCAAGTGCAAAAACACCCAAAACTCCCTTAAAACTGATTGATTGTTGATTGATACGTAGGTTGGATACAGATATGGGGGGATACTTACGTGGGGGGGGGGGGGGGTAGAATTTTGGGGGGGGGGGGGGGGGGGGTAGAAGCCTTGGGGGGGGGGATTCTGGTCATAAGCCGAAAAGAGTACCCATTTTTGGCCTGCCGATGGTACCAGATATTCTTCATCTCGAAGAGAGTCAAAAGGTGGTAATCAAAACACGATCGAACCGTATCGTTATAGTAAACACATGATAAAAGAAGGATAAGCAAAACTGTACATCGCATGGAGATAAGAGCTTCACTTTGGCTTGCGGATGGTATCAGACGTTGCACACAATCGACTGTAAGTAAAAATGTTGGTTGGTTCATTCACACAAAAATGACCTGCTTCAAATGTAACAACATTGGAGGAGAAGTGGCTCACGCTTTGCATTATTTGAAGCATCACCTGGGCACTTTTGCCTCTTCACCAAGATGGCAATGTGACGACTGCCCTTACATAGCTTTCTCATCCTCTGAAGCTGCTCAGCATTCCATACTGCTGCAACACTACGCTCTACGACTTGTTTTTAGCACCAAGTCTGTACTTGAAACACTCGCCACCTCTTCTGACTCACCGCCGAAATCTCAAACCACACCCGAAACCCATCCTTGCCCTGCAGAAGAAAACGCTAAGGACAATATCGCATTTTCTAAGCTATCACCCATTGGTTCTGCTGTGTCTTCAACCAACAAGCGGATTGGTGAAACTGAGACCTGTCATCGCTGCAACAAAGTCATCCGCGTCTCGTACCAGTAACTGCTTTCTTTTCTTTTTCTCAGCAAATTGAAAAAGTCTAGTAATAGAACCACGAACCTGGTGACGCATGTCATCGCCTGTCTAAAGCTTCGACCATACTTTTGCACCGCTTGTGGGACCAGTTTAACGAGAAAAAGTCATGGTGTGAGACACCAGAAAGGTCGGCAGGAGTGCAGGTTAGGCATTGACTACCAGGATCAATGCGCAACAGCATTTTGCAGTATGGGAGAAATAGCACTCATCGATGGAGCCAAAAACGAAGCGCTAATACGCCAGGGATTCATTGAATGTTTTCGCTTGGCCAGTGATATGTGGCAAGGGTTTTCTCAAAAATGATACAAACATCAGCAGCTTTGTTGTTTTATTATACCGAACTCAATGATTGTTTTTCTAACGAAACTTGGTACCCACTAAAATTTGTAACTGACCCACGCCCCAAAAACAATTGTTTATTTTATCTCAGATGGGTTTCGTAAAGTGGCACTCTTTTTGATCTGGCCAAAGGTAATCAAAATAATATCGAAACTGGCCCTAAAAACACAATAGGAGAAAAATCAGTCCGAAACATCCTCTTCTCCTTCCTCGTCCTCCTCGCCTTTGGTTGCCTTGGGCACGGCTGCCTCTTTAGATTTGGCGTGGAAGGCGAAACTAATGTAGCCGGCATCCCAGAGCGACTCAAATAGCAATGGCTGAGCAAATTAGTTGGAATAGGATGAAAGATGACAACTTTGATGTGAGCATCGGGTATCTTGCGAGCACTGCGCTGAGCATGGTGCCAGTGGGCCAGGTCTGAGGCCGTGTCCGCCTCTTCCGGGGGCTCAGCGGACTCCAGTCCGGCCAGACATCGAGTGCATTTCAGTCTAGGAGCAGGGAAGGTGAGGTTGAGAGAGAAGGAGAAGAGGAGGACTTGTCGTGAGTGTCGCTGGCGGTATCTTGACGAAGACGGAAGAGCCGGCGAAGATCATCCCGACTGAAATGCTTCGCCACATCCTCCTCACTGTCTACCACGCACGAGCTCAACCATTGGCCTTGGCTTCCTGGCCTTGCAAAAGCTAAGAATAGGATGCCTGAGGGCTTTCTTGTGGGTTTGCCGTTGGAAGATGGCCTCCTCGATGCTGCCGGTCTGCAGAGGGGGATATGGAACAGCGGGCAGAAATAGAAGTGGACAAGAGGTGTGAACAGCAAGGAAGCGGTAGATGAAGCAGGTTTTCTTCTGCCCATCCCGCCAGACACGGGCCATGGCCTGATCATCGTTGGCCGGGTTCCTCAAGCCTTGCATTTGCTTTCACTGTTTTCCAATCAGTGCTGTGAGATGGGCAACCAGTCAGGGTCGAACATCACAAGCCGGTTAGCACCTAGAAGTCGAAAAGGCTATAGACAAAGGGAAACAGAGAAAAGGGCTGCGAATTGTACCGATGAGGTTGAGGCCACAGCCACCAGCCTTGGAGGACAGCAGGAAAATCCACTCCGGTGCCTTCAAATACCCAGGTCATTCCTGATTAAATGGTTTCTGACCTTTTCAATTTATCGCCCTCTTTGTTTATGTATTCTATGACAAATTCTGAGTATACCTGCGGATCGTTGAAGCGATGGACAAGCTTCATGCGCTTCTTGGCGTTGAGCGATCCGTCCAGCTTCACAAAGCCGTAGCGTCGCTGCTCGCACAGCTGAGCAAAGGCGGCCAGCGTCTGCGTGTAGTTGGACACCAGCACCACCTCCAATCCATCTTCCACTGGCAAAGCCTCAGCCTTAGCCCTGCCCACCTTGTCCCCGGAGCCAGAGGCCTTCACGAGGGCCAGCAGAGAGTCGAGGACCATCATCTTCCCCGAAAGCTCCGGTCGCAGGCCGCTCTCCGCTTGGTAACCAGCTGGGAACAGCTCCAGGCAGCCTGGCACCCTCCCTCAGCTTCGCTAAGCGATTGAGGCTGGAAGCTGAACCTTGGAAGCCGTCTGAGCCCTGGCGGACTTTGTCGAGGACTAGGGCCGGGTGGTTGCAGAGCTTCTTGAGGCTGGTGATGGCGGCGAGGGCGCTGCTTTTGCCCCCACCGGAGCTGGAAAGCAGAGAAATGATTGACAGCCGAGCTTGAGAGGGTCTGGTGAAACCTGAGGGCACTCTTGGCGGCCTTGGAGGAGAGGAACTTGTTGTAGAGCTGGGTCTGGCAGTCTGTGAGCCGGCAGCAGAGGATCAGCTCGTACTTGACCTTAGGAGTGGGTGCAAAAGTGTTGGAGGGAAGGAGGGGTGTGGGAGAGAAAGGGGGAACGGGGAGGTATTTGGTGAGCAGGGCCTGAGTGCGGCGTATGATGCAGCGATCGACGAGGGCGGCCAGCTCTGCCAGACGTTCCTTGGCCAGCTTGGACTGGGCATCGCTGGCGCACGCCTCCCGCCCACGGAGGATCGGCGTTTCAAAGCGCCGCTTAAAATTCATTTTTGCTCTTATTTCCTTGACTGGATAATGGCTGGCCTTGACTGGGCTTTTGATTTATTAAGTCTAGGTTGTCAAATGAGCACAATGTGGTTTGAACAAATTGTTGCCAGCTTTTTTGGGGAAAGGAAGTATAGCCTTTTTATGTATTTTTTGTCAGCTTTAACTATTTTCCAAGCTTTTACGCATAACATATTTTTAGAGCTTTAGGGCACTTACTGATGAGAGAGTGAGCGAATGACAAAATGGGAAATAAATATTTAGAACCTTGAACTCCTGCGCAGTGCCCAGGATGCCGGTGTTGACAAAGTGGAGCAGGCTGAAATACTCCAGCAGGTCGTTTTGCACTGGCGTTCCAGACAACAGCACCCGACGCACGCAGTTCAGTCCGCTCAGGGCCTGGTAGGTCTGGTTCTCCCAGTTCTTCAGGCGATGCCCCTTCAAAGCCACCTCTTTAGGTCCCCATTGACTCCACCAGCCACCTCTCCTACCTCATCGCAGATGACCAGACCGATCTCCGACTTGTGCAGGGTCTGAGCATGGAGGCGGAAGGTTTCGTAGGAGATGATGAGGACGGGCGTGCCCACACGGCTGCCCATTTGGAACATGAAGGTCTCTGCAGGCATGAACAGCTCAGTTAGGGGCCTAAGGTTCAGATGGTAAACCAAGACGCTGGGCCACATCAGCGCCGCCGTCCATGGCCAGGGGGTTGACGCGATTGCCGAGCCACTTGCGGATCTCCCCGTCCCAGTTCTTCACCAGCGAGGAGGGGCAGACGACGATGGCTTTGCTGATGGTCGGACGAGCCTTTCAAGCCCTTCCTTCCCCATTATTCCTCCTCCCTACGACAGGCTGGGACCTCCGGAGACTGTCGCAATAGGGTCCAGATGAGCGCGATGCACTGCAGCGTCTTGCCCAGCCCCATCTCGTCCGCCATGATGCACCCTTGCGAGCCTGCCAATCAAGGTAATGCATGCCCGAGCCTTGAAGCAGAGGACTGGCGCTCTAACCGGGAATGCGAACGCCCGTGACGCAGTCCCACATGAACTGAACGCCTTCCCGCTGGTGCGGGCGCAGGACCCGTGACAACACCGGATCCACCACCACGTGCACCAGCTTATCCCTCCTGCTCACTTTCACAGTCTGCTCCAAGAGGCTAGGAAGAAGAGGCTAGATGACTCTTTCAGCTTCATCCGCTCGTGATTGGAGAGAGCGGGCGGTGCGTATAGGACCAGGACTCCCTCTGCGTACGGGTCGAAAAGAGGCAGGCGGAGCAAACTCCGTCGCATACCCAGCGGTACGCGTCCATAAGTGCCGGAAAAAAGGAAGAAATATGAGGGTAGTATTGATAGATTAGAAAGGAAGGATGGGGGTGCCAGTGTAGTTGTCGATGGGTATGCGGAAGCGGCGCTTGAGGATGCTCTGGATGTAGGCCTCGTGCTCGGAGGCGGTGGAGAGCTGGGGCCGTTGGAGCACCAATTGTGGACCCCCCAACTCCGCCCTCATGGAGGCTACTTCGGTTGCCATCTCTCGCTTCTGACGCTGCAAACTCATTCAGCTGCCGATTGATCTTTTGCCGAGGCAGAGACTCATGTTTCATTCTCCACTGTTCGCCTGCTCACTATTTCTGATCATTTGTCAGCAATTCAACCTTGACCGATGGGTGTCAAGATAGGTCTGCACAAAGCTGCTGCTGCTACTGAAGGAAGAGAGGTGGAAAAATAGTACTTACTTTGCTGAGGCTTTCGGTGGGTGATGTAAAAGGTTTGCTGCAGGAAGCAGTACTGGAGCAGGAAGATTTTGGGATCTTCAACCGACCCTCCGAGTCCACCAGCTGAGACGGCATTGCACTTCGTCTCTCAAATCGCCCAATATTTAGGCTATTTTTATGCTTTTTGCATTTCTTACCATTTTGATTGAACTTTCCTTGAACCAATTTCAAGACGCTTGGTATTTCTAGGAGGGTTCAGCAATCGAACTTCATTTGGTGCATTCCTCGTGTGCGCTCTTCTTTGGCGCATTTCGCTCCCGCTAAACAAGGGGCCTGAACACCAAATGGCAGGGATTACTGTAGCTGATGACTGCGACCATCTAAGATTGCTCTTGAACTGTTCACCTTCCCGTTGTAAATCGACCCTTCGATTTGCGGAGGGGGCGGGGGAGGCAATGGCTGTTTAATTCGATGGTTGGAAGAAGGGCGGGTGGATGTGAGTGGTTGCGGAAGTTCGCCTTTTATTCACCCGCCTTTGAGTTGATGCAGCGCAAATTTTTCACTGCCATTTTTTCAGACAGCCTTTTACTCCGTGTTTAGCAAACTTTAAGGGCCAAATTTTACAGCCAAAATTTCAAAATAATTCGCAGGGTATTTTTCACTGCCATTTTTTCAGACAGCCTTTTGCTCGTTGTTGATCAAATTTTGGGTCCAAATTTTACAGCCGAAATTTCAAAATAATTCGCAGGGCATGAATAGAGGATGAAAGTTGAAAAAGCTTGGCCAGCGTTGCCTTACGCTGCCGTGTCCTTGAGTGGATTGGCAGCGCTGATTCTGGGCCTCGCAACGCCGCTGCTCCTCGCCTCCTGCTCCCAGATCGCCAGCCAACTGCAGGCTGACATGCGGGCCTTTCGAGTTGGCCACTTGTCGCATTTTCCGCAGAAATCTTCAGTTTGAATCTTGAATAGAAATTTTAGATTGATTAAAATCTTGAATAGAATAGCATAGAAATTTGGCAACTAAAGGACGCAGAGGCAGAGATCTGGGCGGAAATCCGGGAGCTGACAGACCAGCCTTCGCGTCGGCTTCGTCGCCAGCTGGCCTCCTACTCTGCCCTGCTGGCTCCGCCCAATTTCGGCACTTCTTCTCCCGCCTCATCTTCTCCGCTTCCACTACATCAAAGCCCCTTCAAATCAACAAGAGAGCAGAGTTTCAGTGCGAACGAAAAGTGGTGCAAGCGAGCGCAATGGCAGGCCTGTAAGGCGCCAGCACATTCGCCCGCCAGCCACCCGCCCGGACCTCCAGCCGGGCAGGGCTCCAGGGCCTCCGCAGCCGCCCTCGCCGCGCCACTTCCACCAGGTCACACCGATCAGTCCTCCCCGGCGCCTCTCAGAACTAAGATTTCCAGGCAGCAGCCGTGCTGAGTCAGATTCTGGAAGAGAACAAGGTCCGTCTACTGGCCAAGCCACCGGGAACCAGCAGCGCCCCTGTCCAGAACTCAATCCCACCCCTTCACAAGCCACGGCCGCCTAAACCTATTCAGCCTAGCTGCGATCTCGGTTCCATCCATTCTACCCCCATCTTCTTTGATTTAGTTGAAATGAATTGTCAGACTGCCGCAGTCAGCGAAATCCCTGCCCGCCTGGAGCGAGGGGGAAGAAAGGGCCGCCAGGGGAGCCAGGTCTGAGCATGAGTTTGAAAGATGAAGGGGGAGGTGGAAAGAGGCCTACAGGAGAGGCGGGGAGGGACGGGGTGGATGGGGCGGTGGGGAAGGCAGGCGCTGCGGTGCGAGTGGGAATTGACGGCGTTTGCGCCACCTGCCCGCCAGGTCCTCCCGGCTGGCCTGGTAATCTTTACTTTTCTATGCTCTGCCTTCTAGCCCCAGTTTCGTTGCGAGTCTATTGTCTACCATTACTCGTCTAGTTTTGAATATGTAAAACTAAACTGAAAGTTAAAGTCTAAGCAATTTTAGCTAATGAGCTTAACTTTTAAAACATAACAGTTGGTGCAGTTCTTTGCGCTTTGCTTGGTTATTACAATAACTGCAATAACCAAGCAAAGCGCAAAGAACTGCAATCAGCGAGCTATATATCTGCAACCTGCAAACATACATCATACACCTCCATGCTGCAATAACCAAGCCCATAGCTTGCTTTTCTGATACTGAAATCATTTGACCAGTCATAAACTGGATGTCCGCTGCAGACTAGCCCAAAATGGTGGCTGCAGGTGAATCAGGCCCAGACGGCCGCCGGGGGAGACCCGGCAGTACGGGACCATCCGGGGGCTCCGGAGCTCCAGGCAGTCGTGGCCGCCTTGGCCCAGTAGGCCTAAAGGGGCCGGACGGTGTCCCTGGCCGCCGCGGCCTGCCCTCCGCCGCTCGCATCGTTCGCGTCAAGGGACCGTTCGGCTGCCCACCCTGCCCTAACTGCTACTTTTGACTCCCACTGGCTCACCCACAGGCCCGGGGAACGCGGCAGACGCGGCAGAGCAGGGCCTGGCGGGCCAGGAGGTCGAGAGGGTCGCCCTGGCTTCCAGGGGCCGCGCGGTCCTTTCGGGGCCTCTGGGTTAGCACCTCAATATTTTATCACCAATTTTACTCTAATCCATTTTATACTCTAATCGCGAAAGGGTTGCGAGCGAAAGTAACATTTTTGTGAGTAATTAGGGAATGTGAGTTTGAAGAGCGGCTGGAGTGAGGGGTCGGCCGGGGCCTCAAAGGCCAGGGCTAGCCGGTAGGCCGGGAGCTGCTCCAGCCCATCGTTCTCGTCCAGAGCGTCTCTGCTGGGTCTGCCCACTGCGCAGAGGCCAGTCCATCCCGAGCAGGAGCTACGAAATCACTGCCAGCGACCCCAAACGCCCCTTCAAACTGGAGTCCCCGCCTCTGTTGCAGGAAAGGCCGCCGGTGGTTCAGCTCAAGACCAACTGATTCTGACTTTCGGTGAGGTTGGTGGGGAATATAGGTGAATATGGCTCAGCCTGGTGCATCCAAGGAGGTGGTGGAGTTTCCGGACGAGCCTCAACCTACAACTACGACCAGTGCTCCCAATAGGTTTCTTTGCCAGAAGATTTGCTAAATAGATGAGGCCGAAATGATTTCCAGGCATAAGGAGGACTTCGTAATAGGAGCAGCCTATCCCATCTTCAGACCTCGATCGCCGGCTGCAACACATCCACCAGCTATCAAAGCTAGCACCAAGCTCTATGCTAGACCTCACAGGTTCTCTTCCCCAGTTCTCCTAGCCTTATCTCCCCATCGTCACGGAACTGCAGACAATTGACTGGCACAACCACAGTGGCCGCGGATCCAGCATACCCTGCACCGGCTGCAGTAACAGCAAAACCTCCATACAACCCCTACGAACCGGAAACTTCGTATGCCTTCATTCATCTATCCCATTTGTCAGCTCTGTCATCTTTGTAGGGCAGTGACAACAGCACCGCATTCGTTTCCAATCTACCCTGAGCATCCTGTTCAAGAAGAAGCCTATGGGGATCCTTATAAGTTTCATTGCTTTGTTTCATTTCTATCACCAGCAGGCTTGCTATACAGCTCACCTCCACAGCAGCAGCTGCCTTCCTTGCCTCAATCGACATATCAAGAACCTCCAGCCCTCAGACCGGCTTCAGAGCACCATCAGAGTCCCTATGAGTTTGACCACTTTGCATCGTCATAAATCACGATTCACGCTACGCTATCAATTCAAGCACATATGCGGAAAAGCCACCCGAATACCCTGAAAAGTCACGTCGAAGGGTGTACGCTTACGGAAAGTTTGACAATTTCGCTGAAAAATGTGAGTAAAGATATCTGCTTGTCTCTTTTGCCAGCAATCACCAGCCAGCTCCTGCACCTCCGCTCCTGAAAGCTGTCTACCAACTGAAAGACACTCCAACATCAGTGGAACGGCAACTCCCCCAAGCGCAACAGCCACACGCTCCAGTATCATCCAAGTTGCTAACAGTCCTCTTTATCACATTCCAAAATCTGAACAAGGCGGTATGTAGAGCCTCTACTGAGACGCCAAAACCGAAATCAGCTCCACCAGTCGTTCCCTCTCCAGCCCCAGCACAAAAACGGTTGCTTTCCACACTGAGCATTCACCTCAATTTCAGTTCATTTTAGAGTAGATATCACCAGTGAGGAGAAAGCTAGGCCCCCTCTTTTGAGGTTGATTCTCATAATGCTTGGAAATGCTAAAAAGGATTGGAAATTTCAGGCAACCAGCGCTAGCGCCCAGCTATGATCGGCCGTATCGTACTCAGTGGCGGGGAAAACGCGGTCGTCAGTGACCTCTTTTGGACAATGTGCTGCTTTGCTTTGGTGAAATTCTCAGGTCTGATGTAGCTCCTATTTTGAAATTTTGCAAATGTAGACCTGTTTGAAAGTGAATCAGTGCCAATATGCTACCTTTATTCCAGCCTAAGCAAAGCCTGCCAATCTATCGTCTGAAAAGAATAAACGGCGGAATTTTAGACGCTCAACCGAATAGACTAATCCAGTGCAAAAAGAATAAAGAACTAAGATCTAGCCCCAACCCTCGAAAATCACACTTGGGTCGGAAATTGTCTTCTTGACCAAGCTGCTCTTAAATTCATTGCTACAAGGAAGATAAGGCAAAGTCTTTTTCTTACTGGCTGATGCAAGGAAAAAGCAGCCTTTCCAAGGCAAATGGACTCATTTGTCAGGAATGGAGCTAGAGATCCAATTAATGTGTAGCGTGCAAGCCGTTCCAATTGATGCTTAGCGGGGGTTGGCAAGGAAGCTATTGAGGATTTGTTGCTGGAGGGAAGCGTGAGTAGGAAGTGCTTGATGCCTACCTGCCCAGTATAGGCTGTGCAAGGCTGGGTGGGGGAAGGTGGCTGCCAGCTTTGCTACCACTTAGCAGAGCCCCTGTGGCCCAGACAGGAGTTCAGACAGCGACCATGGAAGAGGAGCAGAGGCTGGCTAAAATTCACGCCTACCTTCAACGCTATCAGGTTTTTGGCCTTAATCTTTGCTTTCATTCTTTTCACAGTATTCTATGCTTCTTACACAAAAGTAGAAAACAGCAGATGCACTTCTTGACGATACTTCTAAATGCACTAAACATGAAGCTAATGCAAATTTTTCTTCTAAGGGCATTGATCCATTACAGCTTTTTAAGATTCCAGCACCTACTGCCATTAGCAAAACAGAAACTGAGCCACACTCCTTCCTCTCAAAACACAGCATCTTCACCCTTCATGGCGGCTGGAATTGGCAGGAAAAGAATTTATGAAAAAGCTCTGAAGCATTGCCAGTGGTGCAGGCTCGTGTAGGCAGCGGAGAAGGCCTCCTGCTGGAGGCTTTGTCAGAGCTGGCGGCGGCGGGGATCTCCGACTTTGGCCTGGTGGCCGGCGCCTCCTTCTGTACCTTCTGCGCCCTCCCCACCTGCCTCCTCTGCCTGCCCAAAGTCTCTCTCACCCATCTCACCCCCTTCCACCCCTCCGTCACTGGCCCATTGCTTAGGATGAGAGTGAGGCCTGCCGCTGCATCAGTCGCCCGCTGGAGCGGGGCACCACTCAGATCAGCCTCAGCCTCACCTCCACCCACTTCTTCCTCCTCTTCCTCATCCTCGCCTTTGCTTCTTTCGGTTCCCCTCCTTCAAACCCCCACGTCCATCCTTCATCCCCCCATTCCCACAGGCGCCTGCACCTTCTACCAAAGCCGACGGCGCAGGCGGGCCAGGAAGCAGGAGGAGGCTGGTACTCCAAAGAGTAGCGAATCAGCAGCAGCAGTGCCCGCCACTCCGTCCTACATCCGATCTTTGCTCAGTCGATCGCCGAGGCCGCGGCCGCCGCTCTCCGCAGAGCTGCTCAATCGACCCTTCGACGAACTCTTCCAGAAGGCTGGAGCTCATCCTGTCTCTGCCCAGCCGGACAAGCCCCCGCCCCTCTATGCCACCCTTGTCTAGGCACCGAGTTTGCTTTCTGTAGGATATTTAGATGCTCTCGGCTTGCTTCAGGAAATTTTAGTGCAGGATTTTGTGAGCCATTGATTGAAGCCTGAATCGTACACGCATTCGAAAGGCAGAGAGTTAGGAAGGTCCGAAGAAGCAAACAAACAAAGCAGCTAACAAGCCGTCTGCTGCATCACATCAGCCTCAATAGCAGGCGCCTGCTCCGTAGCCCAGGCGCAGCATTCAGGCAATTCTGACGCGGCAGCATGCACTTCTGGCTCCTGTCCCTGCTCTTGCTGCCGCTGGCTGCCTGCAACGAGGCGCAAAGCCATGCCCCAGTAGCAAAGGAAGCGGCCATGCTTTTTTAGCAGTGTCCTTTTATGCCGAGCATATGAAAATGCAGTAAGGCAGACAAGATCATGGAAGCAGGGTGGAGTGGCTAGAAAGTAAGCTGCTTAAGGGTATTGGGGTCAATGGCTTGAAAAAGGGCGGCTGCCACACGCCTGGCTTTGCTATCACTGTTTACTTCTGCCCTAGGCTCTGTGATGCCCACTGCGCCCCAGGGCAGGGAGTTCCAGAGTCGACGGAGGCGTACAGGTTGGAGACGATTTAGACGATCACGCATGGGGTCTTCAATCTCTTTGAGCCGCCAGAAATGCGTTGGGGGGAATGCTTGACCTGCTCGCTTTCACGGCTGGAGTGGAAGCCAGACGGAGAAAAATTGAAGCCCGATTGGCCGCTAAAGTTTGACGTCTCCATCTCACCGGCAGCCTAGATGAGCTGGCACTGCAGGAGGCTGAGTATAAGGAGCGCCAAAAGCAGAGGCGGGCGCAGCTGCAGACTGCCAGAGAGGATCACGAATGGAAGGCCTTTGGAGCGGTACAAAGTCTGTGAGCAGTGACGAGCTCGAAAATAATAGTATTGCAGGCAGGCAACTAGACGATCTTAGGTCAACAAATTTGCGCAAACGAAATTGGCTGAAATTTTGCATGAAGCTCCGTCTGGGTCAATGGTCAAAAAACCTCAAAAATTGAGGCCTTGAAATTCGAAAATTTTTCGAAAATGTGCATTTTGCTTTTATCAATTAATAAAAATATTATTTTTAGGTTAAAAAGCCTCAGAAACCAAAACGAAACCTGAACATTCCATTTCTTTTTGTCATTTTTTTGTGCTTTGTCCTTTGTCAGTCATTGTGGTGGAGTGGAGTACTGAAACAAACTGAGACTAAACCTGCTAAGTGTCGAGACGGCCGCGCATCTATTGGCGATAGCCGATATTACCTTGTTAACTACTTTGCGCGGTACTTTGCAAAGGCTCTACTTGCCTAGGCTGAAAATATCTAGGTAATGCGGCAGAGGTTGTAGAAATATAGTTTTAGCAAACTGCAAACTGTAGCAAGCATCACGTTGAGGCAGCTCCAACTGGGGCTGGGAGGCTGAAGGGAGCTGATGACTGCTGCTGTTCTACTTTGATTGCGTGCATCTGCTATGAACCTTTTCATCTCTCACTGCTCTGTTCTCAATTTTATGACGCAATTCAGTTTCTCTTCGTTTGGACATGGCCGATAGGCTGGTCTTTTCTACCAGAATAAAATAGGTGACCCGAAAAAAATACTCAGCATGTCGTGTCGTAAATGTATATGGTGGTGTTTTGAACTTAATCACGGCAGCTTCCCGCAATGCTCCCCACTCCTCAGCTTCCACTCTCTACCTTTCGCTCAACGGTTTCCTCCGGGAGCTTCAGTGTCTCTTTCCATGCGTGCCCAAAAACAAACAGCAGATTCCACTAGTATAAATGGTATTTCCTTGACTTTTTGCGCGGCCGCAGGCAGCCTGCCGCGAAGGGCAAGGCAGTCAGAGCTCCGGAGGCCAGAGGGCATGGGTGCGGAGGCCCCGGAGCGTAGCCTAGCATGCGAAGCATGCTAAGCGTAGCGTAGGGGCCGTAGCACCCATGTCCGGAGGCCGGAGGGGCTCTGGCGCCTGGCCCGGAGCGGCGGGCGGCCAAGGCCCGCTTATACAAAAAACCTCGAAAATGGAGAACTTTAAATTCAAAATTTTTTCGAAAATTTGTATTTTAATTTTTTTATCATTTATTATTATTTAGATTACTTTTATCATTTAAATGCCTCAGAAACCAAAACTTAACCTGTGCCAATTTGTTGCTTTTTCTCTTTTGTTTGCGTTATATAAGTATTCTTGAACTTACATGCTGATTATACAATTCATTGCTTAACAAGGTGAATAAGGCCGCGCATCTATTGGCGATAGCCGATAATACCTTGTTACTCAAAACAATTGCAAATTTTGGAGAAAAGAGACAGACCCACATTTGGCCTGCCGATGGTACCAGATATTTCCTCCACTTTTAATATAAACTAAAATTAATAATTACAAATTTTATGCTGTTTGTTTTATAATACTGAAATTGTGAATGTCCGATTCAGTATTTCATTCTCCTAGTTGGCCTCATCTTAATGTTCACACATACAATTACAATACAAATAAAATTTCCATCATACAAAAGTAATGTTAGTAGCAAAAACAAAAAACTAGGAAAATCTAAAAAGTTTTTTTAAAATATTTGCATAGTTTTAATCAATATTAATAAATGTTTAGTTTTTTAGGACTATCTGAACAATTGTTCCAATGTGGGCTAAATTTTCTGGGCTCTCTTAGCTCATTACTAAAGTTCAAACTTTAGCAAGCATAATTTCATGATAAGCGTTCAAAATTTAATTTCATCACCTTATAGCTCAAGCTAGTTTCATGACTGGATGAATCAAACAAAATTTCATCACCTTTATGCCCAAGGCATTGTAATTGTATGTGTAAGCGTTAAGATGAGGCCAGCTAAGAGAATAAAACACTGAATCGGAGATTCACAATTTCAGTAATTACTATTTCGTTTCTTCTATCATTGTTGTACGCCGAAATTTTTTTATTATATTTTGTTTTTCATCTCTGTTTCGCAGAAGGTTAAACGCCATTCTTGCTTTTACTCAAGCACAGGCGGGCACAAATTAAACGCCAGACGATGCATATGATGCAAATGTTCAGAATAATGTTTCTGTGGAATCTTAACTATTACCAGCAAGTCACAACGAGTTAAGAGGCAGATTGTGAGAGGATTGAGAGGCCTTGTAGGAAGGGTATTCCACTTAGCAACAAGTATATGGCACATAGCGCAATATGTGACCGGGGAGCGCACGCCCCCCCCCACCCTTCCACATTTCTAAAGTTCCTTTCCTTCCATAAAATATCATTTCTTTCAGGAAAAAAATTTTTTCACAAATCCGTTGAGAATTCGCCATTTCTCAGCATACACCATTTTTCAATCTTTCTACCCAAATAAGTAATGTTTCAAATTCTCGGAGTCTGGTTCCACCCATCCAGATCTTCCTTAAATTTCATTACCTTTCAGGAAAAAAAGTTTGTCCAAATCCATTGAGAATTTGGAATTTGCCATTTTCCAAAATACCCCATTGTTCAACCTTTCAACCCAATTAAGTAATGTTTCAAGTGATCCGGGTCCTGTTTCACCTCTCCAGATCTTCTTAGAATTTCATTACCTTTCAGGAAAAAAAAGTTTGTCCAAATCCGTTGAGAATTCGCCCGTGGACAGCATTTCCAGATATAAACCTATATCTGGTACCATTGGCAAGCCAAAAATAAGTCTCTTTTCTCCCAAAATTGAAAATGCCCCGAGTCAAAAGTCAAAGAAATAAAACTTCTACTACTGGAATCTGCTGCTTGACAGTTGCATTTTGTTTTTGGCGCGCAGTTCAGAGGCTCTTTCCATGAGCGCCCAAAAACAAAATGCAGATGACGCAGCAGGTTCCAGTAGTAGAAGTTTTATTTCTTTGACTTTTGACTCGGGGCATTTTCAATTTTGGGAGAAAAGAGACTTATTTTTGGCTTGCCAATGGTACCACATTTTGCCTACGTTAAACATTGGGCCATAATAGGACAAGACTAAAATGCCGCAGCATGAGAACCTTATGAATTTTCAAACATCAAAAGAACCAGACAAGGTGCAACAAAATCGTGATAAATTTTGATTAAAATAAACCGTTTTGAGTTAAAATTTGAACGATGCCGCTGAGTGTCATGGCACCTCTAGT
>JASANA010003045.1:0-15506 GCA_030248095.1 Ptycholaimellus sp. GST1_10
AACACTCGCCATCATCTACCATACAATTTTCTTTAGAATTTGCATTACCATAAATGCACTATGCTAGATTTCTCACACAAACCCCCGAACCTCTGCCAATATGTTCCAATTACACCCCCGAACCATTGCCTCTGTGCTTTTGACAAATCCCCAAATCCCGAACCCTCGTTTTCATGCACCATACAAACCCCCAAACCAATTCCCTCCACCATAGAAACCCTGGCGCATTGCTCTAACCATTGTCTATGTACCATAAATCTCTGCAAGCAGCGTTCAAACTCCCTTTCTGATCCCTTTATGGTTAGCACCGTACAAACCCCAACACATTTGCCTCCACACTCGCTTACGCCTAAACAAATTGTCACCAAGCCGCATTCCCCAATGCCCAAACTACAACCCCAGTCGCGACAAGAAGGAGAAAGTGTCTCACTCACACTCCACCCACGAAGTTCATTGAGAACTCTCAACAAGACCACCTAGACCAACAACTCACGATGCCCCATTGAGGACTCACACCTTGAGGACGACGTGAGGACCCCTTCTGGCCTCAATGCATCCAAGAAGGAAACGTTGCCCCTGCAACTTTCCCCACCGCTGACGATGTCCTCTTCAACTGATGCCGATCGGACATCAACTCCAATCAACCGATGGCCTTCCCCTGACATGATGCTGCCAGATTCGCTCTCTCCCACCCCGACCCGCAAATGGTGCTGCAAGCCGCCTTGATCGCAGCTGACCAGCAACGCAACTGCACCACGCCCACCCTCCTCGCCCATCATCAACATGACCTTGCAGGATTCGCCCTGGATGCTCCGCCTCGCCCAGCGATGGCCGGACCAATCTTGGGCCCTCGGCCAGTGGCCGAGCCTCTTCCCGAGCCTCGCCCTGCGCCCATAGCGAGACCCAACCGACTCTACTGGCTCCGTCCCCTGCCAGAACAGCCGTTGCCCCAACACAACGTCCTCATCGGCTTTCGAGGACATCAGGATCCCCCACTCACCACCGGGAATGGCTACATGCAGCAGCATGCAGCCCCGACCGATCAGAACCCCTTCCGACAACACCACCTGCCACCCCTTCGAGCTCAAGGCACTGACAATGTCTACGCCAACTATGCCCGAGGGACAACTGCCAACAATCGGTACTTTCCGGATCCCACCGGCAACACCCGTCCACGGCGGGCAGCGCTACCTGCAATCCGCTGAGGAAAAGGAGTGGCACCCCCCACCACACCAAGGATGCCATCACAAACCTCAACTCCATGGCCGCTGCCACCGACAAAGGAAGCAAGCTACAACCCAACATGTTCACCTTCCCCACCTGCCTCGAGCAATATCAGGGTTCCAACATCTGCATCCCTGCCACCTGCCTGCTGGACACCGGCTCGCAGATGACTGAGATCAAGAAGTCGGTCACCGACTATCTAGGCCTTCCCAGCCTGGGCACCTGCATCATCTCTACCAGCTCCTTTGGGCAGAAGACTCGAGAACCCATCATGATGGACCAAGTCCTCCTCAAAATCGCCACCACCAATGGCTACAACTTTGAGGCAGAGGCCTGGGTGATGGACAAGATCTGTCCACCACTCTGCACCAAAGCCGCCTTCAGCCCAGACGAGTGGGACAACATCCAGGAGTGGCATCCCTTCATCAAAAACATGCCACCTCGAGAGGGCACCCGCTCCATGGACATCAACGTCATCTTCAGACATGACGTCACCGGACTCATGCTAGCCAAGGCCTGCCGAGAGATCATCCCCATCAGCCACTCTCTCACCCTGCTCAAGGCTCCAATAGGAGACCTCCTCCTCGGCACCGCCAACGTGCCGATTGTCCCTGACGTCGGCAGAGTCTGGAAGAGGAGGGCGACCATTCTCGTCAACGCCGCCGCTGTCCAAGAGCTCCAGGAGTACCACAACCTGGAGCAGGAAGGCATCGCCAAAGCCAAACTGAACACCACTACACAGCAAGCAGTCCTAGAGCGCTTTCGGAGCATGCTAAGGATGGAGGACGGATGTTACATCATGCCCTTCCCCTTCTACAATGGCTTCCCAGCGGATGCATGCATCGGATGGACCAACGCCCTCAACTGCCTTGGCTCCGCCTACAACACCCTCTCCAAGAGGGAAGGCCAGCTACAGGCCTTCCACAAGGCCATTACCAACCAAGTGGAAGCCGGCTATGCCAAGATCGTCAACAACTGGGAAAACACCAAGGAGCAAGGGAAAACCTTCTACCTCCCCTGCTTCCCAGTCATCAAGGCGTTGTCTCAGCACACCAAGTGTTGCCCAGTGCTGGACCCCACTGCCTGCGTCGTCGGCAAGCAGACCTTCAACGATCTGCTGGAGACGGGACTGCAGCTGCTCAGTTCCCTCACAAGCATCTTGATCCGCTCCCGTTTCCCCGAGATCTTGGTGGTGGGCGATCTGGAGAAGGCCTTCCTCCAGATCAGCCTACTCCCAGAACACTGAGACCTCACTCGCTTCTTCTGGGTCAGGGACCCCATGGCACCACCCGACCTGGAGAACATCCAATGTCTCCGCCTTAGTCGAGTGGGCTTCAGCTTCAAGTCCAGCCCCGCGGTCCTGCAGGTGGTCATGAACACCCACCTTGCCCAGTATGACAGCCCCCTCACCAAAGGAATCTTTGGGAATTCTCCTCCAACTCCACCCGACTTCAATCGGAAGCTCATTGACAAGGAGCGAGGGAAGGACGAGGACCAGAAGATCCTCGGCGTTGGCTACAACTCCATCAGCGACACCCTGAGCATTGCCCCTCCAGCAAACAAGGAGCACCACCCTGGCTCAAAGAGGAAGGTGCTGTCTGCCTTCGCCTCCTACTTTGACCCACTGATGCTCATGGCACCAGTCCTGGTCAGAGCCAAGATGCTCTTCCATGACATCGCCCTGACCGGTGCCACCTGGGATGAGATCCTCACCAGCCCATTCAAAGAACACTGGACCAAGGTACTCAAGGATCTCCAGGAACTGCCTCAGATCCAGGTTGCTCGCCGAGCAGCGTGGACAGGAGATGGTGAAATCTCTCTCCTTGCCTTCTTGGATGCGAGCAATCTGGGTCATGGCCTTTGCATCTACGCTCACTCCTACCAGAATGGCAAAGACGTCAAGCCCATCGTCATCTATGGAGGCCACGGAGAACGCATGGTGAAGCAGGAAGGAGGCATCTGCACCCTCCTCTTTGCCAAGGCCTTGCCCAACCCAGCCAAGCTGACGGACACCCCAAAGATGGAGCTCCTCACCATGGAGAAGGCTGCCAAGGCCCTGAAGATGGTGGTCCAAGAGCTACCAAAGGGAACTCGAGTGAAGGAGATCCGGCTCTACACCGACTCCATGATCGCCCTCCAGCAGTGCCTGAGTGGCAAAGGACCCACCGTCTACATCTGCAACTGGGTGCAGAAGGTTCAAGAACTTCAACGAGAACTCTGGTTCACGCTCCACCACATCGTCATGGAGCAAAACCCGGCGGACCTCGCCTCCCAAGGAATCACCACCGCCAAGCTACGGGACTGATGGAACCACCAACTCTGGTTCTACAGCCCCAACTGGGTTCAGGGCAGCTCAGAGGAGTTCCCCAACTTTGAGCAGATGACACAAGGTCCCCTCGCGCCTATGCCTGAGGAGGACGCCAAAGATCGAGCAGCAGGACCCAAGTACCACTGTCTGGTGAAGACCATCAGGAAGCTGGGACAGTCCAAGGGCTCCCATGGGCCCTACAACCTGCACGCCGAGTCCTACATCCAGAACTCTACAAAAAAAAGAAAAAAAAAAACCAAGACACAACGCTTCAAGGTCCCTTCTCATACTCAACACCACATGGCCGGCAACTTCCGCATCATCCAGGCCCTCCTGCGCCAGCGGTACTGGATCATCAAAGGAGTGCGGCGAACCCAGGCCACCCTCAGGCTCTGCCTCGTCTGCCGATGCTTCGAGGCAATGCCATTTGATGCCCCCCGCTTCCGGCCCTACCCACTCCAGCGCTTCAAGATGCACTCCGTGATGAAACATGTCTCGGTGGATGTCAAGGGCCCCTTCCGCGTCATCAGGACCCCCCAACCATCCTCCAGATCCTCAACAACAATGCCAGAAGGAGCACACCATCGAGCAAATCGAGAAGTGCTACATTCTGGTCTACACCTGCCAAGTGACCCGAGGAGTCATCCTGGACCTGCTGCCCAACCTCAATGGGGTTCGCATCGTCCAGGGTCTATGACGGATCTGTGGGAGAGTGGGCTACCCACTCTCAGTCTACTCAGACAACCACAGCCCACTCCTCTGGGCCACGGTCACTCTCTTCGATGAGCCCTTCACCAAAGCCTCCAAAGCCGACAAGAAGGAGCTCCTCCGCTTCTTCCCAGCCAAGGGAGCTCGACTCCGCACCATCCCCCCAAACCACTCGCCCTCTGCCGGCATGGTAGAGCACATGGTGGGCTTGGTGAGCAGAGTCCTGAAGAGGCTGGCCGCCTACAAGACGCTCCATGAGGAAGAGATGAAGGCGCTGGTGCAGGAGACGGAAGCCATCCTCAACTGCCGACCAATCTTCTCCTACAGTGAAGATCCACAGGTCATCATGCCAGCGCACTTCCTCTACCCCCACCTCCAGCTACTTCTCCCCCCACAGCCCAAAGACACCATCAGTGACCCGGACTTCGCGCCCACCAAGCTTGCCAAGGAGCTCACTCAGCGAGAGAAGGTGCAGAACGCCCTGAGGAAAGTCTTTCTCTCCAAGCTGAAAGACATCCTCATCAGCGACCACAAGCACTACTTCAAACCTCGCCGAGGAGAAGCAGCTCGAAGCCCCATGGAAGGAGAGTTCGTGTGGCTCTACGACGAAAACACCCCTCGCCACTCCTTCCGCATGGGCCGTATCACCAGCTTCGCCCCCACACCCAATCAGTCGGATGTGGAGGACAAACCGCCGGTGATCGCCAAGGTCATGACCAGCTACACCACAGCCAAAGGAAAGGTCATCTATGACACCAAGGACCGCCACGTCAGGAACTGCATTCCCCTCATCAACGAGCCACGCCCAGAGCAACTACCCCTGCCAGAGTATTTGCCCCCCATGGAGGAAGAGGGTACCGTACCCAACCAACATACCGTACCCAACCTCTACAACAACAGCTCCTCCGAAGGCAAACCCGGAACCCCGGATGTCAACGATGCCCCCAACTCTGAGACCTACTCCGATGACAACAACTCCCTCAAGTGGGATGACATCTTGCCGGAAGAGGAACCGCCAATCAGAGGCATCCTCAAGCGACCAAAGAAGAGCTTCCACCCCCAACCGCGCTGCTCATCACGACGCCGCAAGCTCCGCTTCAACAACTTAGAGGAAGCCCACCTCGCCGCCAAACCCACCCAGGACTTCTCCAAGACGGGACCTCGCCACATCCCCCACAACACCTCCCAACTCCTCGCTCTGCAGAGTCCCCGCCACCAGCCCTTTGAAGGACAGGAACACCACACCATCCCTAGGGAGCACGAAGCTCTCATCGAAGAGTGCTACCAGGACCAAGAGAGAGACAGAGAAGACGAAGAGTGGGAAACCCTGAACCAGCTGCAAGAGGAGAGCCGCTTTGACCCCGTCAAGCAGCCCGAGTTTGACGAAGTCCTCAAACTGGACGCCGTCGCCGAGGACTCCTTCCTCTTCCCCAACCGGAATGAGGGACAAACCCCAGTGCCCGTTGCCTACCACGAGTACATCCACCACCCCACTTAACACTCCGTTTGCCCCATGCTGCCACTCCGCGGCATCTGCACCCTCACCATGGTCTTCATGCTACTCCTACCCGGCTCCGCCGCAGACAACCTGAAGTCAGTCAAGCTCCCCGGACACTTGCCCAAGCCCCAGCTGACCGAGGATACCATCAGACACCGACTACTCCAGGCCCAAGCGGAAGCCCAAGACCTCAAGAAACCACCACCCAAGGGGGTCAAGTTCCAGATCTGCCCCCAACACCCCGGAGCCAGCAGACTCTTCAGCATCCCCGAAGTCCCAAGAGACTGCCACATCCCGAAGAAGGCGTTCCGCTCCTACCAGCCTGTCGACGTCTACGGCACCGATGGGCAACCGCCATGCTCTCCCGCAGTCAAGTGTGAACTGGAGATCTACACAGTGTCCGTCAAGTGGCCATGGCCAGCCCCCTGCCAGTACAACGTTGACCTCCCCTTCCCCATCATCCGCCGCTCCATCCCCATCCACGAGTGCATCGATGCATGGGAAACACTCAAGTTCCGTGGTGCCGACCTCCTGGCCCAACGACGAGGCTTCTACTCCACGGAACAGAGGGTGGACATCACGCACTACTGCTGCTGGCAGACCTTCTACTACTCCGCCACCAATCTCCACCTCTACGTTGGGAACATCTACTCCAACCACGGATCCCTCACAACGGACCTTCGGGTGGACCTCTCCGGCTGTGACATCAGCAAAGAGAGCTGTGTCACCCCCACCAGCACCATCGTCTGGCACAACACCCCACTCCTGGAGTACTGCCCCTTCAAACTCCTTGGCACCTACAATGCCGACATCATGGGCAACCGAGTACGCATTCCCAGCCTACAGACCTCGTTCACCACCTACAAGCCCAAGAACAACTTCAACTTCACCAAGCCCAAGATGAGGTGCCTACCCAACGACACACTGCCCACCCGTGAAGGCATGGCCATGCGGATCCACTGGGACGTCAAGAAGACCCTCGAGTACCCAAAGAATGCCAAACACAAGGGAGAGAACGACACACCGCGAGTCCACCTCCACACCATCCTCCCCGGCAACAAGGACGTGCCACCAGGATACCCACACAAACCAGCTTCCCGTGACCATGACATGCACTGGAAAGGAACGAAGCCCGACTGGACTTGATCCCGTTTTTGATGAAGCTACAGCGACGAGGAGCTAGCGCTCAAGGAGGAATGGCTGAAGTGGCTTCAGAGTGGCTCCATCTCCTCGGCCCTCAACACCAACAAATTGAGGCCCCAGGCTGATCAGGCCCATGAAGCACAGAAGCTCAAACTTCCCGCGCTCAGTCACCTTGCTTGCAAGGAACGGATCAAAGCAGTCCATCAGCACCTCGGCAAGATTGAGCACTGGTACAACATCCACGACCCCGTTGAGGCCAAGATCCACTTCATCATCGACAAGCTCGATGACATCATCAACAAGGCCGAGCTGAGAGAAGAGCAGCGGATCTGTCTACTGGAGAACCACCAGTACCAAGTCCTCAAGCAGCTCTTCTACATGAACCCCACCGTCGGACTGCAAGCCTACACCTGTCGCTCTGACATCTCTGCCTCCGTCCAGGGCTCCACTGTCTACCTCGCCAAGTGCCTGGAAGCCCACGTGGCGCTGATCTACCCCTACCACCGCCGCCCCGGCTCATCACAGTGCTACCTCTTCCTCCCTGTGAAGCTCACCAGTGGAGAGATCATGTTCCTCCCCGAGGGACCCGGCAGAGATCTCACCTACCACAGCCCCAAGGTGGACTGCCACCTGGTCCAGCCCTACATCTTCACGGACACCATGACGCCAGGAGAGAGCCTTGCTCTCTTCCAGAACCTCACCAACCGATCCTTTGCATTGGTCCTCCACAGCCCCTTCTTCACGTCCTTCGCGCCCAACATCTCCTACAAAGTGCCCATCTGCTTCAACTCGCGAATCGAGATCCCCTTCTCCACCCTTGCCAGCTACGCCGCCGACATACCCGTCATTAGCCGCAGAGTGGACGGACTGGTCAACTACACCAGCGGCTTCGCCCTCAACCCCAACGCAGTTGTCCAAGGCATCAACGCCTATGGACGGCTCATTGGCAACGTTGTGGGAGAGCTCTCTGAAGGAGCTCAGGGACTTGCCAATCAATCCTGGAAGGGGATCAACGGACTCGGAAGCTCCATCGTCCGCCCCATCGTGACTGTTGTTGGAATCATCGTCGGTCTCATCACCTTTGTCAGAGTCATCGTGCTCATCATCTGGGTCTCCCAGTACACAGACTGGGGAGCGTCAGCTTGACGGAAGGCCACCGAGTGGAAATATGCCATCAACAATTCCCGCTTTGGAAGAGCCCTTCCTGAATGGCTCCCCTTTGGAGAAGGACGCCCCAGTGAGATCCATTGCAAACAAGAACTGAGTCTTCAAGATCTCCAATGACGCCAGTCAGAGGAATCTCTGGACATCGACTCCAAACACAACACCATCGTCATCAGAGAAGGCTCGAGGAGCACTTGATGAAGTCAAAGCCGACCCGTCAGCTTCAGTGACGACCAAAAGTCTCCACAAACTCACACCACGCGCACCAGGCAGACGCCCTCAGTCGCATCCACCTACTCCCGAGCCCTGTCGCGAAGTCAATCCTGCAGCCGATTGTCCATTGGGTCGCGGTTCCCATTCGACTCCGAGAGCGATCTACAAATCAGTTGCCAATCGTGATCGCAAACACCTGGCCCGAACGTCCCAAGACCCCCATCGCTGCGACCTGGAACCGCTAGAACCTGACCGCGAACGATACCCTGATAGGCCCCTATGTATACACTCTCTGCTACCTTATCCCCTCACTAACCATTGCCTACCCTTGCACCCACTGCCCAGGAAGTCCTTCCGGTCACAGCTTCATGTACCGGAAGTCCACTTCCACCCCCGGGCAGTGTGCGGACTAATGAGTCCTTGTGTACCAGTTCTAGGTTCCGTTGTAAAGTGGTGGAGGGGTCAGCCCAGGCATGGGCTGAGCCCTTCAGTGTTGTTGATAGTGATAGAATGTAGTGCCTTTCCTCTCCTACTTCCTACTAACTTCTGGCCTCTTCCGGTTGCAACTCTCTATATCCAATAAGAGCTTCCGCCCAACTCTGCTCCCCTTGCAATGGCTATCAAAAAAGTCCAATCCAGTGCTGCCCTGTGCAGCACACTGACAAACACCAGATAATTCTCGTTTCTTGAATTTAGAGGTTTTGTAAACATTGTTCCTCAGCAAATCAACTTCCTAAAAATGGCACTAGACGCAAAAAATCCAATCAGGCTCTTCTATGCGCCAGTCTATTCATTTGAATGTTGCCTAAATAAAGGTGGAAAGTGAGGCCAGCAACTACACAATGTGTATTACCAATACCTATGGCACGGCTCAGACCTATGAGAAAACTACGGGTACGCGCGGCAGAATGAATGGCACAACCTTTAAGACCTATGATAGAGATACCATCAACAGATGCAGTGGAGAACGCGGTAAAAGGTCAGGAAAAGATATTTGTTTCGTACCCTTCTCTGTCGCAAATCATCTGCGGGAAAAAATCAGCGAAAAATTTAAAAGAGCCATTTTTAAAGCTTACAAGTGGAGTGGTTGAGGTGGATAGAAAAATTTTTTTTAGTTTTCGCAGTCATTTTTGAGGGAATTGGACAATTGCGCTTAGGGATAACTGCGGATAGGAACAACTGATCATACATGCCATGTATAATGTAAATATATAAATTTGGTACAACTGTTAAGCCAAATGTCTCGTTTCTCCCAAAAGTGGTCTCTGCCCCGAGTTTAAATTTTACAGAAAACATCTACTACAAGTAGAGCCAGCTCCTTTGAAGGTTGCAATTTGTTTTCGCCCGCAGTTTTGTTCCCTTTTTTTCAGGGCGCACCAGAGCAAAATGCAATCATCGAAGCAGATGCCACTTGTAGTTGATGTGTTGGGCTGGTGCGAGGGAGCAAAGCGACTGTCATCGCCCAGCCCTTCTTTCGACCAAGGTGTAGGTATGTTTCGAGGGTTATTGCTAGATCTTGAATTTGGTAAGGCTCTGAAAAGAAAAACATCTACTACTAGTGAAATCTGCTGAGCCCCCTGTATTTTGTTTTATCGCTCACTAGAAAGAGCCACTGAACAAAATACAATTGTCTTAGAAGCTGATTCCACTAGTAGTAGATGTATTACTTTGACTTTGAGTTCGAAGCAATCCATTTTTGGAAGAAAAGAGATGAATTTTGGCTTGCTGATGGTACCCGATTTAATAATTCTGAATGAACTTGATTGTTTCATATTTGCAGTGGTTGGTGGTTTAAGAATTGTTCTTATGCCAATCCTAATGGAGTTTATAATTCCAAGTGTTCCGACCAGCAGAAACCATCAATATTCTGGTATCCTTGGCGTCAATGGACTGATTTGATCTACTTTTCAATAAAACTGTTTTAAATTTAATATGATGGTTTGGATATATCTTCTGAGGTTTTATAGATGCCTAACTGGTGAGGCATAAAAAAAATTACTGCACGATAACTAAAGCTATTGGTGACTCTTTTGAAGTAAATATTTTTTTGATACATACCAAACATCAAACCCACTAAGCCGTTGCTAATAAAACAATTAGAAAAAAAAACATTTTTTCTGTTAAAACTTCCCAAAATGGAAAGTTTAAGGCCATAATCCCAATTAATTTTCAAATTAAGTATTGCCTCCAGCAACAAGATTGACTTTGAGTTTAATGATATTTTTATCTTAAGTTTTGTTGAAGGACGTCCATTTTTATGAGCCGTAAAATGACAAAGTGACTTTTTGACGTAGCCATTTTGTAAAAGTCATAACATAAACAACGTTTTACCAAACCTTTTTACTTTGTAACATGGAACAATAATATTATAAATGATTTATAACGTTTTATAATCATTTATAATATGGAAGGAAAAGCGTTATAACATTACGACGGGGGGGATCTAGCGGGTTGAAAAGTGGTCATCAGAAACCAATGCCATTCTCGGTCAATTCAATGGATTTCAGTGCAGTTTTTTGCTGTAAACTGGCACAGAGTTTGATCATTCATCAAAAAAACGTACAGCTTCATAAGACTCACTAGAAAAACTTTTTCAACAAGCTTCGGCAGGGCGGGTTTTTTTTAACCAACAAAAAATTTTGGTAAAAAATTTTTTTGTTTAATTATATCTGAAAATGGGTTTTAAAAATATAGAAACATGAGACGCATCTGGAATGGTATCATTTGTAGGATATTGTGTCTCCAAAGTGGAGCTATGTGCCGCCGAAAATGAGCAAAATTAGGTTAAATTGGGCTAAAGCCAGTTGTTTAATCGATTACACAGTTACTTAACACTAAGATGTTTCGATTATAAATTTGGTAATTATGATTTAATGAAGGTCAGAAAGCAATTTTCAGAGCAACCCACTAAGTTAATATTTGTTGGTAAGCTGGGTTGCTTTTCCATACAGAGTAAGTAAGTTCAATCTTCATACATGTTTGTACAAAGCCAAAAGTTGATCACTTTCTCTAAAGTTAATCGCTCCGTGAAAAATGGGAAGGTTGTTGTTCCGTCCGAGCTGCTTTTGTTGGTTGCTGCATTTTTCTGGCACTGTCACAACGCATAATTTAAGTAGTTTCCTTTCATCGCAGAGATCTCCGGTTAGGTTTGTGGTACTCAACTGGTGTAATAGAGCGGATTGTTTTCGAATTCTTTTAAGATGTTAGAATCAGTAATCTAAAAGGCTGCGTAAAAATGCCTAAAAGGGCGGAGGTGTGGGAGGCAATGTGGTGGCAAAACCCACCCTTTTGTTCCCCGCATCAAAGATGGTGTAGTAGTCGGAGATGAATGCTGTTCCGAGAAGCCAAAGCGGCTTTTCGTCCACTGTCTGCAAACACAGTTAACGTCCATCAAATTGCATCAAAATGCATCTCCAATATTTCCAGAAATAAATATTCCAGACTAGATCATCAAATAGACAAAGCTGGACTTAGCCGAGTGCAGCCTGAATTGGATTTACCGGAAGGAATAGACCTGCGTATCCCAGGGGAGGAAGTAGGACTGGCAGTAGTGCTTGGCGATATTGTGCAACTGTCAAAGATTGTAGTAGCATTGCTGAAGCTGAAGATGAGGCTGGTGTGAGAACCTGGAGAATGTACTGCTGAGGTGTGAAAAAGCAATTGGTGGCCGCCCGAGGACAGCATGATGTTCGGGAAGACTGTCAACGCTGCTGCAGTTGACTAGCCACTGGAAGAAACAAATTTATTTGCTTCTGCCCCTAAACTGCCTAATCTAGACCTACATTGCTCAAATTTTGATTGGAATTTGTGACATGATCAAGCAGTCGGTTTCAAGAGATACTATGCTGTCAAGGAGGATAGAGCAAGTAAGGCTCATAGGCTCGTATGTTTACAGACAAGGAAAACGTGTTCAAAACTCCCCCGAAAGCCACGACAAGCTACTCGAAAACACAACGCCTTAAGGTTGCGATCAGTGAAAGCGTGCATAAAAAGCCAACATAGACCAGCAGAAAACCGGATAACTTTGTCTATGAAGTAATAGGCGCCAATAAGAAGTCGAGTAAATTTTGGCCACGACAGTTTTTGGCCCAGCCACAAAATGTGTCCCCGTGTCCACAGCTGCAGCAAACTGCCCCACCAGCTCCTGTCCGCCCAGCAGCATTCGCTCCCCCTCCACCTAGGTTTACGCACTCAATTACAATTCAATTCCAAAAATTGAGCTTATTTCCAATTTGCACTAAATTCAATCTAAAAATTTTTTTTTTAAAAATTTAAAAAATGTTCAGAAATTGTTCTAAAATTGCTGGGAGGCTAGAGATCAGAAACCTGCCAATAGGTGAAACTTTGGAGCGGTAGCCAGGCGATGCTGCTGGTGTAGTGGGCGGGGTTGAGGCCGCACAGGTTCAGCTCCCCGCCCACCACGTCAGGCGGATTCCTGAGCAGTCGATTAGAGCAGATTGATAAAACGATTTGGGTATCTGTGATTCAATTTGTGAATCACATTTTTGTTTTGAACAAATGTCGCTTTAGCAGTCAAGTTGCTATCAATGTAAAGCTGGCCAAGACGTTTGGGCAATTTTAGAGGCGACCTATTTTAATGTTTCATTATTTCAACCGATTTGTCTAGGTTTGGATTCGTTTTGATTCCTTTTTGAGCTCAAATTTATGCTCGCAAACACCTTACTTCCCTGAGGAATTCGTCCATGACGGACAGCTGAATCATACATTTCGAAGGGGGGCGGGAGGGGCGGCGCACGGACGTACCACGTAGGTGGGCAATAAATTTGCAAGAAATTATTACCCAATAGATTACTGAGCCCTGCCCTAGGTTTTGTATGAAAATCGCTCAAAAGATATCTGCCAAGCACCAAAAACTCTCGTTGTCCCACCGAATGAGGTAGAAGGCGAATAGCTGCTCTCGGCAAGGCCGCAGCAGGAGCTCCAGTGGACTGGCAGCAAACGGTGAAGGGGAGAGGGCAGGGAAGCCGAGGCCAAGAAAGCCATCAAATGGCACCACATTGAAGGCCTCCCCGGACTCCACCAGGGCACAGCCTAGGCCAACTGGGAAGGCACAGCCCGTATTCAGCTGCAATCAATTAAGCTGGCTTGTTTAAAAAAAAATATTTTTCAAAGGCTGACTCCCTGAGCCCCCCCCCAAAGGTTTCACCCTCCCCCCAAAGGGTTTCACCCCCCCCCCCCCCCATGACTTTCACCCCTCCCCCAAGAGTTTCACCCCCCCCCAAAGGTTTCACCCCCCCCAAAGGGTATATATTGAAAAAATTTTTATTAGCTCAAAATGCTTATCTGTACATATCTCGAAATTTAAACTCACGGAATTTTCATGTAGATGATTAAATACCTACTTTTTTTTGAGTCCAGCTTTAAGGCTTCGCAAGCAAAGCCTACGCAGTTGCTAGTCTAGTTTTCATTCAGCTTTAAGGCTTTGCAAGCAAAGCCTACGCAATTGCCACTATACAAATTCGTTTTACTAAGCCTAAGCCTTTTTTAGAATCAGTATACCTAAGCCTATACTGATTCTAAAAAGGCTTAGGCTTAGTCAAACCAATATGTATAGTGGCAATTGCGTAGGCTTTGCTTGCGAAGCCTTAAAGCTGAATGCAAACTGCGTAGGCTTTCGCTTGCGAAGCCTTAAAGCTGGACTCAAAAAAGTAGGTATTTAACCATCTACATGAAAATTCCGTGAGTTTAAATTTCGAGATATGTACAGAAGAGTATTTTAAGCTATTAAAATTTTTTTCAAATGAGTACTTTTGGGGGGGGGGGGGGTCTTGGGGGGGGGGGGTGAAAGTCATGGGGGGGTGAAACTTTTGGGGGGGGTGAAACCTTTGGGGGGGGGTGAGAGTCATGGGGGGGGGGGGTGAAACTTTGGTTGTAGGACAGAAGTGCCCCAGGCGAAAAGTGCCCCGGCAAAAAGTGCCCAGGCGAAAAGTGCCCAGGCGAAAAGTGCCCACGGCGAAAAGTGCCCAAGGCGAAAAGTGCCCATGGCGAAAAGTGCCCAGGCGAAAAGTGCCCATGAATGAAAATATCTAGGGACTCATTGTTTTTCACATTTTTGCTTGAAATTCTGGGAACTTGAAACTTACATCTGAAATAAATTGCATATACTGCACCTTTGGGACCTGCCGAAGCCTGACATCCATGTAAATTTGTAGAAATTTTGCACTAGTTTCAACTATATCTGCCATTGTTTGCTGTTGGGGCCTAATATTGGTGGTTTACACACATCTTGGCTTGTAGTTCTGCAGGAAAGCGAAATTGTAAGAACTTATTTAGCATATTCTGCACCATTAAGACCTGCCATTCAACAGGACCAGTACCTAATTATCTGTCATTTTGAAAGCCTGTAACTAAGAAAAGTAAGTGGAATATTCAAACCAAATGCTTTTTGTACTGTAAAATATACATAATTAATGTCATTCATGGGCACTTTTCGCCTGGGCACTTTTCGCCGTGGGCACTTTTCGCCTTGGGCACTTTTCGCCGTGGGCACTTTTCGCCTGGGCACTTTTCGCCTGGGCACTTTTCGCCGGGGCACTTTTCGCCTGGGCACTTCTGTCCGTAACCCTGAAACTTTGGGGGGGGTGAAACCTTTGGGCGGGGGCTCCAAGGGTCAGCCTTTTCAAATTTTCAATCAAAATTTTAGCCAGCTACCTTTTGAGCAGTTGTAGCTATTTAGAGTAATTAATGAAGAAATTTTAAGAAAAATGCTTTCAAGATCTCAAAAATGGGCTTTTTCATGCTATTTCATGCAAATCAATTGCCCTTGGTCAGTTTGGTCAGTTTGTCCTTCTCAGCTCGCAAAGTTCGGAAAAGATATTTAACTAAAAAAACACAAAAAAAGTTTTCAAAACCCTCACACAGACTCTGTCCCGCACAAGGTGTCCAGCAACCCGAGTGCCAAAGTACTGCGTTTCAAAATCCGCATAGAGCCGGGTGCAGCTGCGACTGCTGCTGCAGTTGAAGTGGCGGTGGTTCACTGCCAATATGTCAAGTCACAGATGAGCTCAAATTGGGATATTCAAAGTGTTTGAAACCGCAGGCGCCCGAATCCTGCGGACAGCCGACGCAGGGTAGCCAAAGAAAGCCGCTGCCAGTGTCCAGAACCACGCGGAACTCCTGCGGCGGCGTCCCCACGCTTATCAGGCCGTACCACTGTTTCTGCAGCAGTTTATGATTTATTTTATTTTAAAAATAGTTTTACAAGTTCATAATATACATCACGAGCAA
>JASANA010003046.1:0-13092 GCA_030248095.1 Ptycholaimellus sp. GST1_10
CACCCCGACATAACCCAATTCTATTCACTCGGACGATTTTGAAAGATGGAGAAGTCTCCTTTTTCCACCCTGTGCAAGGCAATAAGATCTAGCAGGCCATTTGCCAGCCATCAATACCGGACTCTTGCAGCCCTCAACCACCCGCCCTTCCCACTTTTCTCCAGCCAAAAGCACCTTCCGCTTTTCGCGGTGTCCTGTAGGCCAAAACCAGGCCGCTCATTCCTAATAGACCAGTCTTGGGAGAGGCCGCCCCTTGATTGACATGGGGGAAACCAAATATCGATCGCATTTGGAGTAGCCATTAAGTCAGCCTGAGAGAACCCTTTTTCCGTCATTTATTCTTGCCTGCATACCGGAAGGTTTATGGAAGGAATGCTCTCATACATGAAAGTTTGGAGAAAGAATTTGCAGCTCCAAAGATTCCTTCGTCAAATTTTGGGACCTATCTTCCCAGTACTGCTTCTACATGCTTGCGGATCATCGGTCTGATGTTTTTCTTTGTTTTTCAATTCATTTTGGACTATAAAAAGCATAAAACGCAAGTGATGATGGGAAGCTTGGCATGGGCATGGGAATATCTTTGAAAGCATAATATTTGGCTTGAAGGTATGGGATTGTGATTTGTCAGAGGAAGACAGTCATCTCATCACCGGGAGCACAGAGGCAGAGCTCCGCATCTACCAGCTGATCTGGAAAAACCCAGCCCACTTAGAAACGGTTCATTATTAAGCCAGAAAAGTAAAGTCAAAAAAGAAAAATAGCTGCAGGAAAAGGAGGAGGATGAAATATCGGCAGCCTTCCAGCGTCTGGAAACGGGAGAGGATGGACTGGGCGCCAAAGAGCAGGGCACAGTTTGTCGTCTACCTGCGCTGCATGCAAAAAGGAGGGGAGATGAATTGGATGAAAGGAGCTGGTGTGTGTGGTTCGAAATGGACAGGCCCTGCGGAAGACCAAAGGCCGCGTCACTCAGCTTCACCAGAGACCAGATGGCCATCTACTCCTAGCACTCATTCTTTTTTCTTTCTTTCATTTTCCTGGTCCTTGCATGAATTTTTTGTTATGAAGCTTGTAGATAGGGGAGGGAAAGTGGTGTGTGAATTTGTTAGGGCACTGGGAACCTGTGCGATGTCTACCGCTTGTACAGCACTGAGGAGACGCATCGGCGAATGCAGAAGAAGATTCGTAAGCGGAGGAAGCTGAAAGAGTTCAATCAAACCGTTTGATGGGTTGCAGAAAAACAAGAATTTCTGGCTGGTGCAGGAAAGAAGGTGTGCGAGTGGAAGATCTGATAGCAGAGGTGTCGCGAGATCTAAGCACTCGAATCATTCGCATCGGCGGCGAGCTCCTCCTGCCCAAGGGCTCTCACCTCAAAAGCCTTCACTTCAACCAGCCAAAGAAGCCAAAGGGCGGATATCAGGTAGCTTTTGCTTCCTTCACACTGCCATTAGATGGGACAGAAGCTGGGATGAAAGTTGTGCTCGGTACTGGCTAGCAAAGAGCTGCGAGAGTACAGGCAGTGAAAAGCATTCCATTTCATTTAGTTTTGAAGTGAAAAAAAAATGGTTCCTGGATTTTTTTTTGCATTTAAATGCGCATTTCCATTTCCATTTCGTAAATGCATGGAAATGACTGGATGTTTTTTGAGCAAATTCCATTTTCATTTTCCAGGTAATCCATTTCCAGGTGCTGATCCATGCATTTGTCTGTGTCTTGATTTTCCGAGCAAACTTCCTCCTCCAGTCAGCAAAAGAAGGCACCGAAATAGTGATTGAGCAAAAGGGAAATACTTGAGAACAACACGATCAACTGCGAAGCTTCTGTAATGCTTCTGTAAAGCTATGCCTGAGGGACTGGGAGAACTTTTTGGTCACGGGGATGTAGACAGACTGAGCTGAGAGAGAGACACTGTGATACTGAAGAAGAGGCAGGGGCTATATGAGAAAGAGGGGGCTGGGGTCTGGGGAGATGGATTGGTGGCTGGCCTAATAGGTGGGAGAAGGGGGTGGTGGCGAGGGAGAGCGGGAGAAATGACAGGCCTGGAGTGGTGGACGCAGACCGGGTGCAGTGGGCTGGATGCGGCGCTCTTCAACAAGGCCTCAGTCCTGCGCAGCCTAGCCCTCTCTATCCTCTCCTTGCCTAGCTCTAGCTGTGATGCGGAACGCATGTTCTCTCGAATGGGGCTCCTCCTCAATGGTCTTCGCAATAGGCTGAATGTGAAGTCGGTGCAGAGTGAGGTGATGTTTGCCGGCAATCAATGGCTCATCGATGCGTACAATTAGCCTTCCTCTCCTTCGACTGCGTTGTCTCTTCACTTGCCACCTTTGTTTCAATGTTTTCCGAGGACGAGAAAAAAGCAAGAAAATTCCGTAAAAAGGAGCAGCATTTCATTCCATTTCATATACATTTCCATTTCATTTCGGTCAGCACCTGGAAAACCACCTGAATGGCTATCGAAAGGATCAGAATTTGCCCTAAATCGAAATGCAAATGCCTGGATCGCCGATTTTTCCATTTGCTGATCACTGAGTACAGGCTAGAGCTGAGTAATGAGAAGGAGGCCAAAGGTCAATCCTGCTTATGCTCCTTTATTCTCCTGCATCGCGCCTGTCTTGCAGCTTGCCTGGTGGAGGGGCGCGGAATCTGGCAGGCAGGGCACCGGGGCGAAATTCGAGATCTGGCCTTCTCCTCTGACAACCCAGCTCTGATTAGCGCCGCTGCTGACTCCATCATGGCAGGCACATGCCCTTGCTGAAATCGAAATTTTCCATGGCGTTTTGGGGTGCTGCCAAACTGCGAATAGTGTGGATGAGTGAAAGAGAACAGGCGTGGAACCGCTCATCGCTGGATCCGGTGTGATCGCTGTGCGGAGAGGCTTCCAGTGCCCCGGCTCTTAGTGTCGTCTTCCTCCCGGTGTAGGGACCGGACGCGCCGCGGGAGCGGGCGCGCCGCAGAGTATGGCCAAAAACCAGATGCGCCGCTAGCTCAGGGATTTTGATCTCATTCGTCACACAGACCTCTGTTGTGCAATCTGAGGGCATATTTAGAAACTAGAAAAAATTCTGAACAAGACCGAGTCTTTAGTTTTGTATTTTTGTCAACAAAAATTTGAGCAATCGCGTCGCAAAAAAACTGTTTTCCGTTTTTGATGGGATCGGACATGCTAAGTGGCACGTCCGGTTCCGGAGCAGCGAGTCCGCTCCTGGACCGAAACCTGAGCCTCCTGAACTGCTTGAAATGAATTTGTGATATTTAATGGATGTTCTTGGTATACTCAGTTTTTCAATTTTGTAGACAAAATTTTTAGAAAATGAGGTTCAAAAAGTTGCGGCGCGTCTGCTCCCAAAAATCTTGAGAGTGGACACGCCGCGGAGTTGCAAGGAAACAATTTTTTGATATGCTTTAATCTACTGCTATCTTATGGCTGTTCTAGGTGTAGAAATTCATGAGATTTCCGATGGTGTGCTCAGTTTCTCAAAGTTGTCAACAAAATTTTTAGAAACTGAGCCATAACTGAACCAACCTAAAACAGGTCGCGGCATGTCCAGTCGGACCAGACGCGCCATGCGGAACATCCACGCGCTCACTCACACCGCGTAGTTGCAAGGGAGCGATTTTTGGATTTACTGCGATTTATGGATATCTGAGAGCATGGTTCAATACAGAATTGAAAAGGATTTAAGAAAATATAGACGAGAAGGCTGAATAGTCAAATTTTTTTTCGACTTTTTTCAGGCCTTGGCAAGATCTAGTGGGGTCTTGGCGAGGCCTGTTGGGATCTCCCAAGGCCCTGTGGAGGCCTGGTGGGGACTCCCAAAGCCTTGTCGAGGTCTGTTGAGATCACCCAAAGCCTTGTCGAGGCCTGATGGGATCTCCCAAGGCCCAAAGCCTATGATTAGGCTGCTCATTTGACTTCCAGCAGCAGTTTATTGTGGAGCTACGGTGTAACGGAATCATCAGAGCTGAGCAGGGGGCCGGAATAATACTTCCATTGGGGTCTTCTAGCCTTGTGCAAAGCAGCCAGGTTTTTTGTTGCACCTCTTCCAGTCATCAGAGCTGAGCAGGGGGCGGGATTATTGCTTCCAGTGTAGTCTTCTAGCCTTGTGCAAAGCAGTCAGGCCATTTGTTGCACCGCTTTCAGTCATCCAAGCTGAGCAGGGGGCGGGATTATTGCTTCCAATGCAGTCTTCTAGCCTTGTGCAAAGCAGCCATGCCTTTTGTTGCACCACTTCCAGTCATCAGAGCTGAGTAGGGGGCGGCATTATTGCTTACAGCGGAGTCTTTTAGCCTTGTGCAAAGCAGCTAGGGCCTTAGTATCATCTCTACCGATCCTCTTAGCTGAGCAGGGGGCGGGATTATTGCTTCCAATGCAGTCTTCTTGCCTGTGCAAAGCAGCCATGCCCTTTGTTGCACCTGTTCCAGTCATCAGAGCTGAGCAGGGGGCTGGATTATTGCTTCCAGCGGAGTCTTCCAGCATTGTGCAAAGCAGCCAGGCCTTTTGTTACATATCTTCATGTCATTAGAGCAGAGCAGGGGGCCGGAATAATGTTTCCATTGGGGTATTCTAGCCCTGTGCAAAGCAGCCAGGCCCTTTGTAGCACCTCTTCCAGTCATCAGAGCTGAGTAGGGGGCGGGATTATTGCTTCCAGCGGACTCTATTAGCCTTGTGCAAAGCAGCTAGGCCCTTTGTAGCACCTCTTCCAGTCATCAGAGCTGAGTAGGGGGCGGGATTATTGCTTCCAGCGGACTCTATTAGCCTTGTGCAAAGCAGCTAGGCCCTTTGTAGCACCTCTTCCAGTCATCAGAGCTGAGTAGGGGGCGGGATTATTGCTTCCAGCGGACTCTATTAGCCTTGTGCAAAGCAGCCAGGCCCTTTGTAGCACCTCTTCCAGTCATCAGAGCTGAGTAGGGGGCGGGATTATTGCTTCCAGCGGACTCTATTAGCCTTGTGCAAAGCAGCCAGGCCCTTTGTAGCACCTCTTCCAGTCATCAGAGCTGAGTAGGGGGCGGGATTATTGCTTCCAGCGGACTCTATTAGCCTTGTGCAAAGCAGCCAGGCCCTTTGTTGCACCTCTTACAGTCATCAGAGCTGAGCAGGGTGCGGGATTATTGCTTCCAGTGGAGTCTTCTAGCCTTGTGCAAAGCAGCCAGGCCCTTTGTAGCACCTCTTCCTGTCATCAGAGCTGAGCAGGGGGCTGGATTATTGCTTCCAGCGGAGTCTTCCAGCATTGTGCAAAGCAGCCAGGCCCTTTGTTGCACATCTTCCAGTAATCATAGCTGAGTAGGGGGCGGGATTATTGCTTCCAGCGGACTCTATTAGCCTTGTGCAAAGCAGCTAGGGCCTTGGTATCATCTCTTCCGATCCTCTTAGCTGAGCAGGGGGCGGGATTATTGCTACCAGTGGAGTCTTCTAGCCCTGTGCAAAGCAGCCAGGCCCTTTGTTGCACCTCTTCCAGTCATCAGAGCTGAGCAGGGTGCGGGATTATTGCTTCCAGTGGAGTCTTCTAGCCTTGTGCAAAGCAGCCAGGCCCTTTGTAGCACCTCTTCCAGTCATCAGAGCTGAGCAGGGGGCTGGATTATTGCTTCCAGCGGAGTATTCCAGCATTGTGCAAAGCAGCCAGGCCTTTTGTTGCACATCTTCCTGTCATTAGAGCAGAGCAGGGGGGCGGAATAATGTTTCCATTGGGGTATTCTAGCCCTGTGCAAAGCAGCCAGGCCCTTTGTTGCACCTCTTCCAGTCATCAGAGCTGAGCAGGGTGCGGGATTATTGCTTCCAGTGGAGTCTTCTAGCCTTGTGCAAAGCAGCCAGGCCCTTTGTAGCACCTCTTCCTGTCATCAGAGCTGAGCAGGGGGCTGGATTATTGCTTCCAGCGGAGTCTTCCAGCATTGCGCAAAGCAGCCAGGCCCTTTGTTGCACATCTTCCAGTAATCAGAACTGAGCAGAGGGCAGGATTATTGCTTCCTTCGGAGTCTTCCAGCATTGTGCAAAGCAGCCAGGCCCTTTATTGCACCTCTTCCAGTAATCAGAGCTGAGCAGGGGGTGGGATTATTGCTTCCAGCAGAGTCTTCTAGCCTTGTGCAAAGCAGCTAAGCCCTTGGTATCAACTCTTCCAGTCATCAGAGCTTAGCAGGGGGCTGGATTATTGCTTCCATCGGAGTCTTCCAGCATTGTGCAAAGCAGCCAGACATTTTGTTGCACCTCTTCCAGTAATCAGAGCTGAGTAGGGGGCGGGATTATTGCTTCCAGCGGACTCTATTAGCCTTGTGCAAAGCAGCTAGGGCCTTGGTATCATCTCTTCCGATCCTCTTAGCTGAGCATGGGGCGGGATTATTGCTTCCAGTGGAGTCTTCTAGCCCTGTGCAAAGCAGCCAGGCGCTTTGTTGCACCTCTTCCAGTCATCAGAGCTGAGCAGGGTGCGGGATTATTGCTTCCAGTGGAGTCTTCTAGCCTTGTGCAAAGCAGCCAGGCCCTTTGTAGCACCTCTTCCAGTCCGCGGGGAGTCTGTGCAGCTTCAGCATGACGACATTGAACTTTGGCCGTCTAGGGTGTTATCAGCCTCTTATTTAACTGCCTGCCTTTCTCCTCTGTGTTCAGTTGTTGTAGCTTCAAACCTCTTCACCAATCTTGGTATGTAGTAAAGAACGGAAGGCTTGGTGGCGGCGGACACGATGCTTAAGCTCGACAACATGGCCAGCTTCACGCATTAGCACACCGTCCATCGCTTCGGCGACATCAAACCGTTCACCAACCTCCACAGCGGCATTGTTACAGTCTACGCCCTTCCCTCCTCCTCGACCATGGAGTGGATCGGCGCATTGTGGCTAGCTCCACACTGAACTAACTTAAATACTAACCATAATTGTGGATCTAGATTAAACGATGGTCCATATTGTGGCTAGCTCCACACTGGACTAACTGAATTAATTACCATAATTGTGGATCTAGATTGAACTATAGACCATATTGTGGCTAGATCCACACTGAACTAACTTAAAAACTAACTATAATTGTGGATCTAGATTGAACGATGGACCATATTGTGGCTAGCTCCACACTGAACTAATTTAACTACTAACCATAATTGTGGATCTAGATTGAACGATTGACTATATTGTGGCTAGCTCCACGCTGGACTAAATTAAATACTAACCATAATTGTGGATCTAGTTTGAACGATGGTCTATATTGTGGCTAGCTCCACACTGAACTAACTTAACCGCTAACCATAATTGTGGATCTAGATTGAACGATGGACCATATTGTGGCTAGCTCCACACTGAACTAACTTAACTACTAACCATAATTGTGGATCTAGATTGAACGATGGACCATATTGTGGCTAGCTCCACACTGGACTAACTGAATTAATAACCATAATTGTGGATCTAGATTGAACGATGGACAATATTGTGACTAGCTCCACACTGAACTAAGTTAAATACTAACCATAATTGTGGATCTAGATTAAACGATGGTCCATATTGTGGCTAGCTCCTCACTGCACTAACTTAAATACTAACCATAATTGTGGATCTAGATTGAACGATGATCCATATTGTGGCTAGCTCCACACTGGACTAACTTAACTAATAACCATAATTGTGGAGCTAGATTGAACGATGGACCATATTGTGGCTATCTCCACACTGGACTAACTGAATAAATTACCATAATTGTAGATCTAGATTGAACAATGGACCATATTGTGGCTAGATCCACACTGAACTAACTTAAATACTAACTATAATTGTGGATCTAGATTGAACGATGGAACATATTGTGGCTAGCCCCACACTGAACTAATTTAACTACTAACCATAATTGTGGATCTAGATTGAACGATTGACTATATTGTGGCTAGCTCCACACTGAACTAACTTAAATACTAACCATAATTGTGGATCTAGATTGAACGATGGACCATATTGTGGCTAGCTTTACACTGAACTAACTTAAATACTAACCATAATTGTGGATCTAGTTTGAACGATGGTCCATATTGTGGCTAGCTCCACACTGAACTAACTTAAATACTAACCATAATTGTGGATCTATATTTAACGATGGACCATATTTTGACTAGCTCCACACTGAACTATCTTAAATACTAACCATAATTGTAGATCTAGATTGGACTATGGACCATATTGTGGCTAGCTCCACACTGAACTAACTTAACTTCTAAACATAATTGTGCTCGCAGAGACTGAGCAGAACCAACAAAAGCACCCAGCGGCCGCGCGGATCTAGATTACGTTGGACCATATTGTGGCTAGCTCTCGATCAAAAACAACAACCCAAAAAGACCACCCAAAAACACTGGACAAACTTAAATACTAACCATGATTGTGGATCTAGATTGAACGATGGTCCATATTGTGGCTAGCTCCAGACTGGACTAACTGAATTAATAACCATAATTGTGGATCTAGATTGAACGATGGACCATATTGTGGCTAGCTCCGAGACACCTGGTACTTTCTAAACCTTTAAAAAATTACTAACCATAATTGTGGATCTATATTTAACGAATGATAGGACCATATTTTGATCCTTTCCCTAGCTCCACACTGAACTAACTAAAATACTAACCATACTTGTGGATCTAGATTGAACGATGGACCATATTACCCCCCTGGACGGTACGCAGTAGTGATGCTTGCGATGCAGTAACCTGAACTTTGTGCACTTTGTTCGATCCACGTAAGCATTGGGCTCTTCTACAGGTGTAGTGTTTGATGCTTGTGATGCAGTAACCTGTACTTTGTGCACTTTTGTTCGATTCCACGTAAGCATTGGGCTCTACTGCAGGTGTAGTGTTTGATGTTTGTGATGGTGATGCAGTAACCTGAATATAAGTACATTTTGTTCGATCCACATAAGCATTGGCTCTACTGCAGGTGTAGTGTTTGATGCTTGTGATGCAGTAACCTGAACTAAGTACATTATTGTCGATCCACATAAGCATTGGGCTCTACTGCATGTGTAGTGTTTGATGCTTGTGATGCAGTAACCTGAACTTTGTGCACTATGTTCGATCCACATAAGCATTGGGCTCTACTGCAGGTGTAGTGTTTGATGCTTGTGATGCAGTAACCTGAACTAAGTACATTTTGTTCGATCCACATAAGCATTGGGCTATACTGCAGGTGTAGTGTTTGATGCTTGTGATGCAGTAACCTGAACTAAGTACATTTTGTTCGATCCACATAAGCATTGGGCTCTACCGTGGGGGGGGGTGATTTATGCGCGAACCGTATTTCAAACAAAACCAGTAAGTTAACTCAGATCTACTCGATATTTTTCACAAAAATTTATCGCAGGTTCTAGATGTTCCTAGATGTCTTGAAATTGTGTTAAATTTTTGTGTGAAACGGATTCCTCCTCGTGGTTTTATTTCAATGCTCCTGCAACATGTCATTTGAGAGAATGCTAGAGAACATTGTACAAAAACAATGAATTTTTGAAACTGGAGCTTAAATTGATTTATAAGAATAAATCTGCTTTTATTAGTGGTCATTGTACAAAACAATTGATTTTTATTGAAACTGGAGCTTAAAATTGATTTATAAGAAGTATAAACTCTCTATATTAGTGTCATGGAAACAAGCAACCTTGTGAGTGACCTTTGGTGATACATCTTTTGAAAAAACCAAAAAAATAAAAAAATCAACATTTTGCTACAAAATAATTGCCCTGCGCATTGAAATGACTATATATTAACTCATGTTACAAACATTAAATAAACCACCAGTTTGAATCCGTTTCACACAAAAATTTACACAATTTATAGGAATATTTAGGAGTACCTTCCCATAAATTTTTGTGAAAATATCAAGTAGATCTTGAGTTATAACTGTGAAAAGGAAACCACCCTGAATCCGTTTCACACAAAAATTTAACACAATTTAGAGGACATTCTAGGAGCACCTTATAATAAATTTTTGTGAAAAATATTAGTAAATCTTGAGTTATAAGCTGATTCAATCGCATTCGCCATCATCATCTCTATGGCTCTACTGCAGGTGTAGTGTTTGATGCTTGTGATGCAGTAACCTGAACTAAGTACATTTTGTTCAATCCACATAAGCATTGGGCTCTACTGCAGGTGTAGTGTTTGATGCTTGTGATGCAGTAACATGAACTTTGTGCACTTTGTTCGATCCACATAAGCATTGGTCTCTACTGCAGGTGTAGCGTTTGATGCTTGTGATGCAGTAACCTGAAATAAGTACATTTTGTTCGATCCACATAGGCATTGGGCTCTACTGCAGGTGTAGTGTTTGATGCTTGTGATGCAGTAACCTGAACTAAGTACATTTTGTTTGATCCACATAAGAATTGGGCTCTACTGCAGGTGTAGTATTTGATGCTTGTGATGCAGTAACATGAACTTTGTGCACTTTGTTCGATCCACATAAGCATTGGGCTCTACTGCAGGTGTAGTGTTTGATGCTTGTGATGCAGTAACCTGAACTAAGTACATTTTGTTCGATCCACATAAGCATTGGGCTCTACTGCAGGTGTAGTGTTTGATGCTTGTGATGCAGTAACCTGAACTAAGTACATTTTGTTAGATCCACTTCTGCCTCCGTCTCCGACCAACCACTTCATCCACATAAGCGTTGGGCTCTACTGCAGGTGTAGTGTTTGATGCTTGTGATGCAGTAACCTGAACTTTTCGTTCATCCACATGCATTCCCATGGGCTCTACTGCAGGTGTAGTGTTTGATGCTTGTGATTCAGTAACCTGAACTAAATACATTTTGTTCGATCCACATAAGCATTGGGCTCTACTGCAGGTGTAGTGTTTGATGCTTGTGATGCAGTAACTTGAACTTTGTACATTTTGTTCGATCCACATAAGCATTGGGCTCTACTGCAGGTGTAGTGTTTGATGCTTGTGATGCAGTAACCTGTACTTTGTGCATTTTTTTTGATCCACATAAGCATTGGGCTCTACTGCAGGTGTTTTATCTATTATAACCCTACTAATTGTGTTTGATCCCGCTTGCTCTGCGTTCTGTCCATGCGACAGTAACCTGAACTTTGTACACTTTGTTCGATCCACATAAGCATTGGGCTCTACTGCAGGTGTAGTGTTTGATGCTTGTGATGCAGTAACCTGAACTGTGTCGCTTGTTAAGTCCACATAATTTGGCTCCTCACTGACATGCTCTACTGCATACTCAGGTGTAGTGTTTGATGCTTGTGATGCAGTAACCTGAACTTTGTACACTTTGTTTGATCCACATAAGCATTGGGCTTTACTGCAGGTGTAGTGTTTGATGCTTGTGATGCAGTAACCTGAACTTTGTGCACTTTGTTCGATCCACATAAGCATTTGGCTCTACTGCAGTGTGTAGTGTTTGATGCTTGTGATGCAGTAACCTGAACTAGTACATTTTGTTCTATCCACATAAGCATTGGCTCTACTGCAGGTGTAGTGTTAGACGTTTGATGCTTTATGCAGTAACCTGAACTTTGTACACTTTTTTGGATCCACATAAGCATTGGGCTCTACTGCAGGTGTAGTGTTTGATGCTTGTGATTGCAGTAACCTGAAGTTAAACATTTTTATCACATACTGCTCTACTCGTTAAATCAAACCTAACTTTGTACATTTTGTTCGATCCACATAAGCATTGGGCTCTACTGCAGGTGTAGTGTTTGATGCTTGTGATGCAGTAACCTGAACTATGTACATTTTGTTCGATCCACATAAGTATTGGGTTCTACTGCAGGTGTAGTGTTAGACGCTTGTGATGCAGTAACCTGAACTTTGTGCACTTTGTTCGATCCACATAAGCATTGGGCTATACTGCAGGTGTAGTGTTTGATGCTTGTGATTCAGTAACCTGAACTATGTACAATTTGTTCGATCCACATAAGCATTGGGCTCTACTGCAGGTGTAGTGTTTGATGCTTGTGATGCAGTAACCTGAACTTTGTGCACTTTGTTCGATCCACATAAGCATTGGGCTCTACTGCAGGTGTAGTGTTTGATGCTTGTGATGCAGTAACATGAACTTTGTGCACTTTGTTCGATCCACATAAGCATTGGGCTCTACTGCTCTGTGTGTTGTGCTTGTTCGACGCGGCCTGCACCCGGCAGGTGTAGTGTTTGATGCTTGTGATGCACTAACCTGAACTTTGTGCACTTTGTTCGATCCACGTAAGCATTGGGCTCTACTTCTGGTGTAGTGTTTGATGTTTGTGATGGTGATGCAGTAACCTGAACTAAGTTCATTTTGTTCGATCCACATAAGCATTGGTCTCTACTGCAGGTGTAGTGTTTGATGCTTGTGATGCAGTAACCTGAACTAAGTACATTATTGTCGATCCACATAAGCATTGGGCTCTATAATTGTAGTTTGATGGGACTGAACTAGAACATCTTCGTCCACATAGCATGGGCTACTGCAGGGAGTTTGTGATTGGATGCCGACCACACTACTGCAGGTGTAGTGTTTGATGCTTGTGATGCAGTGACCTGAACTTTGTGCACTTTGTTCGATCCACATAAGCATTGGGCTCTGCTGCAGGGGTAGCGTTTGATGCTTGTGATGCAGTAACCTGAACTTTGTGCACTTTGTTCGATCCACATAAGCATTGGGCTCTACTGCAGGTGTAGTGTTTGATGCTTGTGATGCAGTAACCTGAACATTGTGCACTTTGTTCGATCAACATAAGCATTGGGTTCTACTGCAGGTGTAGTGTTTGATGCTTGTGATGCAGTAACCTGAACTTTGTGCACTTTGTTCGATCCACATAAGCATTGGGCGCTACGGCATGGGAAAGACTGGGAATCAGAATTCAGAAGCCAGCTGCCAGACGTGGCCAGTAAACTCCTTCAGACACAAAGGAAGACACTCAGCCAAGCAGAAGAAGGACTCACCCAAGTCATCCAAGAAATGGAGATCACACCAAGGAAGGCCCAGGAAGAAGGACTCAGCCAAATTATCCAAGAAATGGAGATAACGCCAAGGAAGCCAGTTTCAAGAGCATCAAGTCTACTTGGGTCAACCAGAAGTGCACTCAGCAGAAGATCCCAGTCCCTGGGTTATCACACTAAGCATGAACTGAACCAAGTA
>JASANA010003053.1:0-23922 GCA_030248095.1 Ptycholaimellus sp. GST1_10
CACGAAACCGAAGGAGGCCGAGCGAGTGCCGCCCGGCTTCAGCAAGTTCTCCAGCCTCTTCGAGGCCTACTCCAAGGACTTCAACGCCATTGCCGCCGTCGGGGACGCCCGCGGCAGCAAACGCGCACTTTAGGGGGCCTTCTCTCGAAGGTCCCCTCTCATCCCGGTTGCATCATCTTCTGTCTGGCGGCGCTTTCGAGCTGCTGCTGCCTCTTTCACAACTTCTAGGAGACTGTCGAGCGTGGGGAGTCCACGGCGGAGCTGCAGCAACCCGCCCCCAACTCTCCTCCTCTCTCCTTTCGTCATCAGACCACCCTGGACGTCTAGCCACAACAAGGCCAGACTTCACGTGAACGCCGAGTGGGCCTCTGGCAGGAGCTAAGCCCGCTCTCTTTTGGTGGTCCCCTCATCTTCTCCTCTCATCTCCTCGCCCTCCAAGGATTGCAGCATGGCGTCTCTGTACCTGGCGAAGGCAGAGGACGGCGTCGACAAGTGCTGCGACGAGTGCCAGCCCCACGACGGGGTCCACGACAACCACCGCGTCCGCTGCATCGGCCGGAGCTGCCGCCGCAAGTACTGCTGCAACGGCCTCGACTCCCTCTACGCCCCGCCCGGCTCCGCCCGCCCCGAGATCTGGGAGCAGATCCTGGGCTGGATCTGCGACGACCCGGCCAAGAACGACTTCGACTACCTCTGCCACATCTGCGTCTTCGACCTCCCAGGCCTCCTCCCCTCCGCCCTCTACACGCAGGCGATCAGCGCGGGGGTCCCCATCACCACCTTCTCCGCCTTCCGCGGCCCCTTCCGCTACTGCGGCCCCGACGTCCTGCTCCAGGACATGGGGCCCCGCCACACCCCGCTCTCCGGCGTCGACAAGGCCGGCGGCCACCCCAGCGCCTTCCGGCCCATCACCCCCCGCGACCGGGGGCCCAGCAGCGGCGCCTACAGCTCCGCCGCGGCCAGCCAGTCGACGAGGTGCAAGGGCGCGGGGGACAGCCGCGGGACAAGCTCCGCGGGCCAGGGACAGAGAAAAAAAAAAAAAAAAAAAAAAAAAAAAAAAAAAAAAAAAAAAAAAAAAAAAAAAAAAAAAAAAAAAAAAAAAAAAAAAAAAAAAAAAAAAAAAAAAAAAAAAAAAAAAAAAAAAAAAAAAAAAAAAAAAAAAAAAAAAAAAAAAAAAAAAAAAAAAAAAAAAAAAAAAACCCCCACAACCACCCCGCCATGCTGCAATCCTTGGAGGGCGAGGAAAAAAAAAAAAAAAAAAAAAAAGATGAGAGGAGAAGATGAGGGACCACCAAAAGAGAGCGGGCTTAGCTCCTGCCAGAGGCCCACTCGGCGTTCACGTGAAGTCTGGCCTTGTTGTGGCTAGACGTCCAGGGTGGTCTGATGACGAAAGGAGAGAGGAGGAGAGTTGGGGGCGGGTTGCTGCAGCTCCGCCGTGGACTCCCCACGCTCGACAGTCTCCTAGAAGTTGTGAAAGAGGCAGCAGCAGCTCGAAAGCGCCGCCAGACAGAAGATGATGCAACCGGATGAGAGGGGACCTTTGAGAGAAGGCCCCCTAAAGTGCGCGTTTGCTGCCGCGGGCGTCCCCGACGGCGGCAATGGCGTTGAAGTCCTTGGAGTAGGCCTCGAAGAGGCTGGAGAAGTTGCTGAAGCCGGGCGGCACTCGCTCGGCCTCCTTCAGGTTCGTGCAGGCTCTATCTTTCACGTATGATTCTTCGACCGCCGCCCCGGTGGGCGTGGCGGTGGACGGTGGCGCCACCAAGCGGTGGACAGGGGGTATTGCTAGATCTTAAAATTGATAAGGATTTTATGCGTCACACATAGATCCAATCGTTCTGATTCTTTTTGCATTGGAAAGAGCATTGCAGATTCCACTTGTAGTAGATGTATTTCTTTGACTCTGAACTCGGGGTAATCGAATTATTGGGTGAAAAGAGCTTCAATTTAGGCTTGCCGATGGTATCAGATATATTAAACTGCAAATATTGCACCTTCCTCATCTCCTGCCATCTTATAAGATGCGCCAAATAAGGACAGGGCTTCTTGCGACAGAAAGATCGCATGATGCTTCCTCCAGCCTCTCCTCTATAAACTAGAAATTTCCCTCACCCGCGTAGATTGCTGAGGTTAGAGTTTTTTTTTTATTTTTCAATTTTTTTTTCAACTAACAGTGTCCCTTGAAGTGACGCAAATAAATTGATGCTTTGACATTGCTTTGATCTTGAACACCTATTTCTGATGAACCGAACAAAGCATGATGATCAAAAGTCGGGCGGAGGTGGTGCTGCTGGCTGATAGACGCAGCAGTTGGTGCCTGCCGGCTCTGGACAGAGGCTGTAGGCGCCCTTGCTGCAGCCGGCCTTGAACCAGGTGGGTGACCACTCCTCTACCGTCTTAAATCACAGCCCAAAAGGGATATGCCTGCTGGTGATCACCAATGGACACGTTTTAGAAAATAAATAAATAAATAAAAATGGACTCACGTAGGCGGTCAGGTAGGCGCTGAGGACGTAAATGTAGTCCGTGACTTTGGCCGCCAGCCTGGGGTTGACTGCCTCCAGTGCCCTGGTTGGCATGGTTATTTTGGGGAAAATTTGGGAATTTGGGAAATTATGAAACGTTGGGAAAATTAGAGTAGAGAATAGACGAAGAGTCTTTAAAGAACAAAACAGCTAGATTGTTCGGCAAGGGCGGGTTTTAAAAGAGGACTCGCATAGAAGAAGCCAAAAATAGCTTAAAAATTGGTTACATTGCTTTGCCAACTTTAAAAGGTTATAAACTTAAATTTGAAACATTTGTATCTGCAGACCTAATTTCATCAAATATTTGTGTGCAATGCGCAAAAGGTGCAATGGTAAGGTGACTCATTTGATAAACTCAAAATGACAAATAAGAGTTGAAAATATAATTTCATGGCCTCAAAACCCAAGCCATGTTCTATGACACCACGGCCTGGTAGAAGCCCAAGTAGACCAAATTTTCAAATATGATTGATTGGTATCCAATCATATCTATTTTTGAGCCCGTTTCGTATCCCGGCTCAAAATTAACTTAAAGCATAAATATTTGACCGCGGAGCGGCCCGAAGGGCCGCTCCGCGGTCTATAGAGGTTACTGAACTTTTGTCCTCAGGTATATATATATATATATATATATATGTCTGGAAATGCTGTCCACGGGCGAATTCTCAACGGATTGGGACAAACTTTTTTTTTCCTGAAAGGTAATGCAATTTTAGGAAGATCTGGAGGGGTGGAACCGGTTTCCGAGCATTTGAAACATTACTTTTTTGGGTGGAAAGGTTGAAAATTTGGGTATGCTGTAAAAGGCCCAATTCTCAACGGATTTTGACAAACTTTTTTTTCCCTGAAAGGTAATAAAATTTTAGGAAGATCTTGAGTGGTGGAATCGGTTTCCGAGCATTTGAAACATTACTTTTTTGGGTAGAAAGGTTCAAAAATGGGGTATGCTGTAAAATGCTCAATTCTCAACGGATTTTGACAAACTTTTTTTTTCCTGAAAGGTAATAATATTTTAGGAAGATCTGGAGGGGTGGAACTGATCTTGAAGCATATGAAACATTACTTTTTTGGGTAGAATGGTTGAACAATGGGGTATGCTGTAAAATGCTCAATTCTCAACGGATTTTGACAAACTTTTTTTTTCCTGAAAGGTAATAATATTTTAGGAAGATCTGGAGGGTTGGGAACGGTCCCGGGGCATTTAAAACATTACTTTTTTGGGTAGAAAGTTTGCAAAATGGGGTGTGTTGAGAAATGGTGAATTCTCAGTGGATTTGGACAAACTTTTTTTTTTGCTGAAAGGTATTAACATTTTAGGAAGATCTGGAGGGGTGGAACCGGTCCCGGAGCATTTGAAACATTACTTTTTTGGGTAGAAAGGTTAAAAAGTGGGGTATACTGAGAAATGGCGAATTCTCAATGGATTTAGACAAACTTTTTTTCCCTGAAAGGTAATAACATTTTAGAAAGATCTGGAGGTTTGAACCTGGTCCTGGAGCATTTGAAACATTACTTTTTTGGGTAGAATATCTGAAAAATGGGGTACATTGAGAAATGGCGAATTCTCAATGGATTTGGACAAACTTTTCTTTCGTATTAAAAAATTAAAAATGAGCATTAAAATGTAAATTAAGAGCATTGGCATGGAATTGTAAGCTGCTAAGTTGTGTGGGAAGTTGTGGGCTGTGAAGCTCCGCGGTCACCTATTGCGCTCTGCGCCATATACTTGTTTACGTTTCTCACAGTGTAGTGCACCCAAGGGTTCAGAAATGGGCAAAAAATTTTTTCAAAATTTCAATGACAATGATTTTGAATCTGTATTTGTATACGTGTAAGGTTATTTGATAATTTTTTAGGTTCGATTATTAAGGTTGGTCACTATGCTTATGCTTATGCAGGTCATGCTTATGCTCCGCTTAAGCTCCACTCGCATGGACCCAACTGAGAAAATTTTTGACACAATTCCTCCCCGAAACAATCTTCATCCGCCCGTTCAGTTATATTAAAAATAAAAACAGATTTGGCATGATTGATTTCAAACAGAGTACAATCCCCAATTCCCCATGCGAGTGCTTGTGGGCTGTACTTTGTCGTTCAATTTGTGAGATTTGCTGCGCCCAACTTGAGTTTCTTGACGGTCTCGTTGTAGAGATGAACGGAGAGGCCAGAATAGCTGGTCCATCCGTCCTCTTTCTGCGGTGGCGTCAGCACGTTCATGGAACGGGCAAAGCGGGCAGCAAATAGCACCAGATGCACACTCCGTGACCCCAGACCCATCACCTCTGCAAAGTCAAACCTTGCTTGGTTGATTTTTTAGCCAAGAACCAAGTTTTCAAAAAGTATGGCTATAACGTTTTTGTGCGCAGCAAGATTGAAAAAATGCAAAAATTAGCTGAAATGTATTTTGAAAACTGTGTCTAATAAAGCTTTTGAAAATTGAAAAAATTACCAGAATTTGATGGATATTAATGCATTTACTGCTTTTTGACCGCGGAGCGGCCCGACGGGCCGCTCCGCGGTCTATAGAGGTTACTAAACTTTTGTCCTCAGGTATATATACGTATATCTGGAAATGCTGGTCCTCACCGAATTCTCAACGGATTGGGACAAACTTTTTTTTTCCTGATAGGTAATGCAATTTTAGGAAGATCTGGAGGGGTGGAACCGGTTTCCGAGCATTTGAAACATTACTTATTTGGGTAGAAAGGCTTGAAAATTGCAATATACAGTTTTTGCGCTGTAGCACCTGTAATCTTGAGAATTGCACAGACAACTTGAGTTTTTTTGGTCACAAGTCGTATATAACGATTCCAAATCTGTGCTTATTTTTGAAAATGGTTGAGAAACCACAGACTTGCCCTCTTGAGTGACAAACTTTCACACATGACAATAGCATGAATAATTAGTAGCAGCTGAACGGCTGATAATTGAACAGAACACTTGAGTTTTTTTGTTCACAAGTCGTATATAACGATTCCAAATCTGTGCTTACTTTTGAAAATGGTTGAGAAACCACAGACTTGCCCTCTTGAGTGACAAAATTTCACACATGACAATAGCCTCAATAATAAGTAGCAGCTGAACGGCTGATATTTGCACAGACGACTTGGGTTTTTTTGTTCACAAGTCGTATATAACGATTCCAAATCTGTGCTTACTTTTGAAAATGGTTGAGAAACCACATAATTTTCGTTTTGAGATGCAATGATCACTTTCACAGCAGAATTTTTCCTTAATTTTTGAATTTTACTACATGTGGATGTGTAAGCGCTCCGCGGTCACCTATTGCGCTTTGCGCCATATACTTGTTTAGTTTTAAGGGGGCATCAAATTATTAATATTAATGCTACCCTTTGCTGTCACGAAAATGGACCATCCGAAATATTGAAGGCGTTGAGAAATAGCAAAGCGCGCACCTTGTCCAAGCAGATAGCCCTTGTGTCCTCCGGCCTTGATGATGTCCTGGACGATGGGCTCTCGTCGCTGTGTCAATGCCAGTTGAGCATCTGCAGCCCAGGGCAGCAAGGCGTAGTCCAGCGTTTGCAGCAGATTCAGGGCGTAGGTCTGGGCTTGGTCAAAATTGTCCGGCATCGTGGCAGACATTGTCCTGGTCAATTTACTATTTGCTGCTTTTAAGGCTCAAAGGAATCGGCAAAAAAGTTGGGCGCAGTTGTGGCCAAAAAAAATTATAACTGGCAGCAATGGGCAAAAAAATTGTCACCAATTGGCATCAAAAGTTGATTTTCAGCGACAGGAATAACTTTGTTCAGAAGTAATATAATCCAATGGCAGCGTTTGCATACAACAAAAACGTGCAAATTCAGCTGAACACAGGAAGCTTTGGGAATTTTTTTCTCAAAAGTTTTCAACAAAATACAAAACTGAATACGGTTGCCCTCCTAACTTGGTGGCCTGAAGCTAGGAAAAAATATTAGCTCAATCAGAGGTGGAGCCATTTTTTGGCACTGTGCCTTTAAGACGATACAAGGTATTATTGGCTATTGCCAAGATGCGCGGCCTTTGTTCCAGTACAGGTAATAACCACTAGCTACGTTACAAAACTTTTCAATTCACATGGTTGATACGTACCTGCCAAAAATCAGCAGATTTCATTAAAAAACAATGGATGTATGCATGTTCAAATTTTTGAAACATCAAGATTTTGAGTTTTTGTCTATAAATCAAGATAAAATAAATATTTCAAAAAATCCTTTTGCCAGCTTTAAAATATTACTTTGATGGACGTACCAGCCAAAAATCAGCTGATTTCATTGAACAACAATGGATTTATGCATGTTCAAATTTTTGAAACATCAAGATTTTGGGTTTTTGCCTATAAATCAAGATATAATAAATATTTCAAAAATTCCTTTTGCCAGCTTCAAGATATTACTTTGACGGACGTACCTGCCAAAATTCAGCTAATTTCATTAAAAAACCAGTCATTTATGAATTTTCGTATTTTGAAACATCAAAAAATTGAGTTTAGGGCGAAAATCGAAAAATTACGTCAAGCGCAAAAAATGGCCTGGAGATACCACCCAGGCGGATTTTCATGCAAAAAATTAGCCAATTTCATTGTAAAACCACGGAGTATGGGCCCCGGAAAGACATATATATATATATATATTAGTAATATAGGTCAGTGGTTGCCTTTTTAGTTGAAGTTATGTGGCCAGTAATATAATTAATATATATCCCTCGAGTATAATTACTTTTTTGACAAAATAATTTTCAGATAGGCACAATTTTAGGCACAATAATTTTAGGCACAAGAATTGTAGGCACAATGAGACCCATTACTGCATCGGGGCATTTCCAGCCACAACACAGCATAAAAGGCTCAAAGAACTTGAGGTGTTAACACTAAATGTTGATGCTCATCATTTGCAATTCATGGAATAAATGCTGTCGAAATCGTGCCTTGAAGTATTACTTGATTCATCTCAAATACATCAGACTCCTGGGTAGGTCAAAAAACAAAAAAATTGACATCAGTCAAATCACTTTTTTCAAATATTTTACAAAAAAACATTGAAAATTAATCATTGGATTTAAAGCAGAATTGTTGTAGCTTTGATTTAAAAAAAAGTCCGACAGCAAAAGTTAAAAAATGAAGGAGCTATGAAGTTTCAAAGTCAAAAAATGTCCAAAAATGTCAAAAATCGCCACATTTTCAATTATTTCACAATTTAAAATTTTTCCATGCATGGAGCAACCCAAAAAATATTGAATAACACGTCAAAAGCCAAACGTAGAGCTATCATATGCCAAGATAACTAAAGAATCCAGGTGGCGCCGATACCCCTCCCAAAATGGCATCACGCGTATTATATAAGATATATACTAGTAATATGGGTCAGTGGCCGCGCTTCGCACGGCCACACTTCATTTCTTCACATCATATGAAATCTTCAGTTTCTTTTTATTTCTCTTAATCAAGTCTGTTGATCACAGGCATCAATAATATTTGCCGAAAAGAAAATAATTTTATATCTCAGCAAAAGTCAAAATGTTAAATTTTACCTGTTTTGGAGGATTGGAGCATCCACTAATCAGAATTGCAACCTAAAAGATCAATGGCTGTTAGCGTCACACACAGTCAGAGTGACCTCATGAATTGAACATTTGCATATTCTTACTAATGAATACCTTGCAGCATCAGCTCACTGAGTAGGGCCAAAATCGTGAAAATTGACTTTACTCATAGGCATTTTTGAATATTTTAATTTCAAAAAAGTGAAAAAGTAATTTAATGATCTTAAACAAAATTGTTTTGCCTTGAATTGAAAAAAAAGTCCGACAGAAAAAGTGAAAAATTGGATGAGCTAGAGTAAAGTAAAGTTAAAAAAGACCTAAAAATGGCAAAAATCGAAAAGTTTTCAGTAATAATTTATTATTAAGGAAAAACCGCGAGGACTTCCCTACATATTTTGGAGAACTCACTGAGATCTATCCAAAAAGCCATCAAGTGCCAAGATTGGTTTAGAATCCATATGGTGCCGAGGCCATCCCTAAAATAGCATCACCCGTATTCAATGGTGGGTAGGTGATAAAGGCCCAGGTGGTAAACGGGTGATAAATGAAAAAAAAAAATGGAATTTTTTTTTGAAAAAAAATTTTGGTAGGGCAAATGCAGGGCCAATGATTTTTTTTGGCCCTATTTTCATTCATTTTTTCACCTGATTTTCCACCTGTTTACCACCTTTCCACCTGTTTACCACCTTTTTCCACTTAAATAAAAATGATAAAAAATTACTAGCTACTGGGAGGTAGGGCCAATGCAGGGCAAATGATATCCCAAAAATTCCACCTACCCAGCATTGCCCGTATTATATAAGATATCTGGTACCATCGGCAAGCCTAAATTGAATCTGTTTTCTCCCAAACAAGTATATGGCGCAGAGCGCAATAGGTGACCGCGGAGCTTCACAGCCCACAACTTCCCACACAACTTAGCAGCTTACAATTCCATGCCAATGCTCTTAATTTACATTTTAATGCTCATTTTTAATTTTTTAATACGAAAGAAAAGTTTGTCCAAATCCATTGAGAATTCGCCATTTCTCAATGTACCCCATTTTTCAGACATTCTACCCAAAAAAGTAATGTTTCAAATGTTCCAGGACCAGGTTCAAACCTCCAGATCTTTCTAAAATGTTATTACCTTTCAGGGAAAAAAAAGTTTGTCTAAATCCATTGAGAATTCGCCATTTCTCAGTATACCCCACTTTTCAACCTTTCTACCCAAAAAAAGTAATGTTTCAAATGCTCCGGGACCGGTTCCACACCTCCAGATCTTCCTAAAATGTTAATACCTTTCAGCAAAAAAAAAGTGTGTCCAAATCCACTGAGAATTCACCATTTCTCAACACACCCCATTTTGCAAACTTTCTACCCAAAAAAGTAATGTTTTAAATGCCCCGGGACCGTTCCCACCCCTCCAGATCTTCCTAAAATATTATTACCTTTCAGGAAAAAAAAAGTTTGTCAAAATCCGTTGAGAATTGAGCATTTTACAGCATACCCCATTTTTCAACATTTCAACCCAAAAAAGTAATGTTTCTTATGCTTCAAGATCAGTTCCACCCCTCCAGATCTTCCTAAAATATTATTACCTTTCAGGAAAAAAAAGTTTGTCAAAATCCGTTGAGAATTGAGCATTTTACAGCATACCCCATTTTTGAACCTTTCTACCCAAAAAAGTAATGTTTCAAATGCTCGGAAACCGATTCCACCACTCAAGATCTTCCTAAAATTTTATTACCTTTCAGGGAAAAAAAGTTTGTCAAAATCCGTTGAGAATTGAGCCTTTTACAGCATACCCAAATTTTCAACCTTTCTACCCAAAAAAGTAATGTTTCAAATGCTCGGAAACCGGTTCCACCCCTCCAGATCTTCCTAAAATTGCATTACCTTTCAGGAAAAAAAAAGTTTGTCCCAATCCGTTGAGAATTCGCCCGTGGACAGCATTTCCAGACATATATATATATATATACCTGAGGACAAAAGTTCAGTAACCTCTATAGACCGCGGAGCGGCCCTTCGGGCCGCTCCGCGGTCAAAAATCGATTACCCCGAGTTCAAAGTCTAAGAAATACATCTACTACTAGTGGAATCAGCTTCTAAGACATTTGCATTTTGTTTTAGCGCGCAGTTCAGAAGCTCTTTCCATTGCGTGCAAAAACAAAATGCAGGTGGCTCAGCAGATTCCACTAGTAGTAGATGTATTTCTTAGACTTTGAACTCGGGGTAATCGAATTTTTGGGAGAAAAAAGATTCAATTTAGGCTTGCCGATGGTACCAGATATTTCTCCCACTTTTTATACATACAACAAAAAATATTTGCAATGAGGAGGATTCGAACTCAGCCCTCACAGATCCAGACCAGGCGAACAAACCACTTGACCATACAGCCGCATGCTTTGTTTATCCAATTGGACTATATTAATTAAATACACTTATGTCTTTCCTGACCCGTTACTGTTGGCCAATTGAATACCTACTATCGTCCATTGAATAGATGCGGAGGAGGAGAAGAAGGAGGAGAAGGAGAAGGAGAAGGAGTTCGGACAAATGGTTTTCAGCGATTTTCTCTAGAATTCTGCCATTTTCTGACGATTCCTCGCGAGTTTTGGACAATTTGCAGATGCTCTTTCCAATGCAACAGGAATTAGAACGATTGAAGCTTCCTGTCATGAGCTAGAGCCTTATCAAAATTAAGATCTAGCAATAACCCCGAAAACGTACACCTAGGTCGAAAAGAGGGGCTGGGCGCTGACACTCCGCTAAAGCTCCGTTCGCACCAGCCCAATATACTAGTAATATATCTGGTACCATTGGCAGGCCAAAAGTGGGTCTTTTTCTCCAAAATTTGCAATTGTCTTGAGTAAAAAGTCAAGGAAATACAATTTCTACTATTGGAATCTGCTGCTTGGACAGTTGCATTTTGTTTTTGGCGTGCAGTTCAGTGTCTCTTTCCATGCGCGCCCAAAAACAAAATGCAGATGACGCAGCAGATTCCAATAGTAGAAATTGTATTTCCTTGACTTTTTACTCAAGACAATTGCAAATTTTGGAGAAAAGAGACCCACTTTTGGCCTGCCAATGGTACCAGATATTTCTTCCACTTTTAACATAGTATAAATACAAATTTCATTTTTTGGTTATTATTTTGTAAAGATTTTATTGGATAGATAAATAAAAAATTAGCTTAACTTATTTAAATAAATTTTTTTAATAAAAAAAACAAAAAGAAAAGTTTTGAAAATAAAAAGTATGATGCAAATATATTGGCAAACTAAAAATTTTCTTGGCTTACACTCAGGGCAATTGATTTCCGGGAGAAAAGAGCTTTACTTTAGGCCTACCGATGGTACCAGTTATTTTCTCAACTTTAAAAAAACAGAAATTAAAATGAAGCGCCAACGGCACATTGAAGGTTCTGGAGAAGTTCCCCAACGGCATCGTCATCTGCCTACCGCACAACGTCCAGCTATCCAACAGCGGCCCACTAATCCTGCGTTCCAAGAGTTCCAAGAGTTCCTGCGAAGGATTCGAACCTCCAGAAGTCTAATCGCTTACACCACTACACCACTGGTGCATCTACACACCATCTACACACCATAACTGAACACCTAAGAATAAAACCCAATGAGCTGGGGAGTAGGGCGGGGGAAGAAATAAATACCTACTATCGTCCATTGAATAGATGCGGAGAAGGAGGAGGAGGAGGAGGAGGAGGAGGAGGAGGAGGAGGAGTTCGGACAAATAGTTTTTTGCATTTTTCATGCCAAAATAAAAAGTTTTGTACAAAAGTCAAAAGATAAACTATAGTTAAATCGATGTTGCTTATTCCAATGAAAAAAGAATTAGAACGATTGAAGCTTCCTGCGATGAGCTAGAGCCTTATCAAAATTAAGATCTAGCAATAACCCCGAAAACGTACACCTGGGTCGAAAAGAGGGGCTGGGCGCTGACGGTTCGCTTCGCTCCCTCGCGCCAGCCCAATTGGTCAGTGGCTGCGCTTCACGCGGCCACCCTTGCAATAACATCAGATATCAATGGACAAATGAAAAAAAAATAAAAAAATATTAGAAATAAAAAATTAAAACCGAAAATTCCATCTGTGCGGAATTTACAATAGCCAATTATGAGAAAGTCAAAATAGTAGAAAACTATCAATAAATTATCAAACAAGCATATGAATCATATGATTCATATGAATTCATTTAAAATTGTTTGCAATATTGCAATCGTAATGCAACTTAGCTGCATTTAAAGATCGTATCAATGACTGCGAGCATCGCATACAGTCAAATTGACCCCTGGTGTTGAACATCTGCATATCCCTACTAATGAATACCTTGCAACATCAGCTCACTGAGTAGGGCCAAAATGGCGAAAATTAACTTTACTCAGTGGCATTTTTCAATATTTTAATTCCAAAAAAGTGAAAAAGTAAATTAAAGGACTTGTAGAGAATTGTTTTGCCTTGAATTGAAAAAAAAGTCCGACAGAAAAAGTTAAAAAGTGGAGGACCTATGATGTTTCAAAGTCAAAAAATGGCCAAAAATGGCAAAAATCGGCACGTTTTCAATTATTTCATGTTTTTAAATTTTTCCATGCATGGAGCACCCCAAAAAATTGGGCTGGCGCGAGGGAGCGAAGCAAACCGTCAGCGCCCAGCCCCTCTTTTCGACCCAGGTGTACGTTTTCGGGGTTATTGCTAGATCTTAATTTTGATAAGGCTCTAGCTTATCGCAGGAAGCTTCAATCGTTCTAATTCTTTTTCCATTGGAATAAGCAACATCGATTTAACTAAAGTTTATCTTTTGACTTTTGTACAACTTTTTATTTTGGCATGAAAAATGCAAAAAACTATTTGTCCGAACTCCTCCTCCTTCTCCTCCTCCTCCTCCTCCTCCTTCTCCGCATCTATTCAATGGATGATAGTAGGTATTTATTTCTTCCCCCGCCCTACTCCTCAGCTCATTGGGTTTTATTCATAGGTGTTCAGTTAAACATGGTGTGTAGATGCACCAGTGGTGTAGTGGTGTAAGCGATTAGACTTCTGGAATAAACCATGAGGTTTCGAATCCTTCGCAGGGTTTCATTTTAATTTCTGTTTTTTTAAAGTTGAGAAAATAACTGGTACCATCGGTAGGCCTAAAGTAAAGCTCTTTTCTCCCGGAAATTGATTGCCCTGAGTGTAAGCCAAGAAAATTTTTAGTTTGCCGATATATTTGCATCATACTTTTTATTTTCAAAACTTTTCTTTTTGTTTTTTTTATAAAAAAAATTTATTTAAATAAGTTTAGCTAATTTTTTATTTATCTATCCAATAAAATCTTTACAAAATAATAACCAAAAAATGAAATTCGTATTTATACTATGTTAAAAGTGGAAGAAATATCTGGTACCATTGGCAGGCCAAAAGTGGGTCTCTTTTCTCCAAAATTTGCAATTGTCTTGAGTAAAAAGTCAAGGAAATACAATTTCTACTATTGGAATCTGCTGCGTCATCTGCATTTTGTTTTTGGGCGTGCATAGAAAGAGACACTGAACTGCGCACCAAAAACAAAATGCAACTGTCCAAGCAGCAGATTCCAATAGTAGAAATTGTATTTCCTTGACTTTTTACTCAAGACAATTGCAAATTTTGGAGAAAAGAGACCCACTTTTGGCCTGCCAATGGTACCAGATATATTGCATAACTCGTCAAGAGCCATACATAGAGCTATCATATGTCACTATAAGTAAAGAATCCAGGTAGCCCAAAGACCCCTCCCAAAATGGCATCACCCGTATTATATAAGACTAGGTTGAGCTTCGCCGTCGCCTACGGCGACTAAATGGAACCAGCTACAGAATTTATCATACCCAAGCTTTTCAATTTATGTGGATAAAAATACTGGAAACCTAGGTTGGAATTTATGGGACAAAGAAGTGAGGGTTTGTGGGCCTGAATGAGCATGAATGCAAGTGTTGGGAGGTTTGTATGGTACACAACTTCAAGAGTTTGGATATTGGATTGAAGCATGGATGCAAAAGGTTTGGTAATTACTATGGTTTGTTTGATGGCAAGGGTTTTGGGGGTTGGTATGGAGCATGGACGCAAAGTGTTTGGTTGGGGGCTTATGGTGCATGGCGACCAGGTTATGGGGGGGGGGGTGAAATAAAGTAGGTGAAAGCAGGTAAAGTTATGGGATTTTCTTGTGTATGACGGCGAGAATTTGTGGGTTGAATTGGAGTATGGAGGCAAAATATTTGGGCATGGGGGTGGATCATGTAGGAAAGGATTTAAGATCTGTATCGTGCTAACGGAGAAGAATTGAAAAGGAGAAAATGGTTTGTGGTTTTATATAGCGCAGAGATATTGTTTTGACAACATGGAGAAAGGTTTAGGGGTTGGTATGGAATATGGCAGCAATGATTTGGGGTCTTATATGAAGCACAGAGGCAATGCTTTATTCTGAAAAAAAATTGTAGAAAGCGAGGCAAATAGTAAGGGAAGGGCTGGCATAGAACAAAGAGGCAATGTTTTGTGGCTTGGAATGAAGCATGGAAGCAAAATGATTGGGGATTTGTAGGGTTTTGGGGTTGGTATGGAGCATGGAAGCAAGGGTATTTGGTTGGGGGCTTATGGTGCATGGCGGCAAGGTTATGGGGGGTGAACTGAAGTAGGTGAAGGCAGGCAAAATTTTGGGGTTTTCTTGTGTATGACGGCGAGAATTTGTGGGTTGAATTGGAGTATGGAGGCAAAATATTTGGGCATGGGGGTGGAGCATGTAAGAAAGGATTTAAGATTTTTATCGTGATAATGGAGAAGAATTGGAAAGGAGAAAATGGTTTATGGTTTTATACATAAGTTTGTTTTGTGTATGATGGCGATGGTTTAAGGGTTTGGAGGATTTAATGGGATTGGAATAGAACATTCCAGGGTATTGGATGGGATCATGAAAGCAAACGATTTGGGGGTTTTTACAGCGTTTGTACAGTGATTATGTGGAAATAGGAATGGAGACATTGTTTTATGCAATTTCAATTTGCATAGAGACAATGATTTGGGCATTTCTTAGGAGCTTATATAGCAATGTTTTAGATGTTCAATATGACCGTAAGAGTTTGTTGGATTAATAATAAAAGTTTGGGCTGCATGGATCCCGCTACACGGGTGCTCAGCTTTTTTCATGCATTAGCCTCTTTTTTGGTCTTACGACTCTTTTGAAGATTCCCCCACCCACTCCAAGTGAATGCAACAGCAAACACCTGGCTGTCCTCAAGGGACTTCAAAGATTAGGCATCCAACCCAAGTGTGCACTCAAGGGTTAGGTTGCCAAAGTGGTTCAAGGCTTATTTGTTTGAGAATACTTATGTTTAATGACTGAAATTTTTCCCTCCTGGGTAGCCTGGAAGCCTGCGCAGATCTTAAACCAAGATAAGGCGCACATTTTCAACATTTTAAGCACATTCCCAAAATTTGTGCAAGCTCTTCCAGGGTCTATCGTCTTCCGCGTCCCCAATTTATCCCAGAAACATCTTAAAATATTCCCCAGAAGCTCTCCTCAGACTGCCCAAAAGGCCGAAAGAAAACAGGGCCTTCCTCTATTATATATAAACTAGTATGGTATGGGCCTGCGGCGCACATTGCCAGCTCCAGACATGCCATAATCAAGCCAGCCAGTTAGGCCTAAACAGTCAAATCAACAGCAATACACAAGCACTGTTGTTAATTAGTCTACTCATCCTCAGTTTAGTTACATTTTCGCTGAAACATGGCAGACTTGAGTAGGCCGCTAGCGTAGCCCAAATAGGCCATTTTGGCTTGGCTTTGTTTTGGCTGTAACTCTGTCAATTCTCAACCGATTTCAAAAATTCCAACGCCATTTTAAAGATAAAATGAATATCTTTTGAATGCAACAAACCGCTCTGCAAAATTCAAAGCCATTCAAAAGCTACGCCCAAAAAACCTTCCAAAATGACCATTTTACTCAAACTCTTGATGTTTTAAGCACCTTGCCGTGATCGGATCAAGCTGGGTATAACGCCATCGTGTTCCCCGGCCACGATTTACCCAAAAAACTCTTAACTTCCTAGATACAGCTTGAATTCGGACTGCGCCGCGTGTTTACGCTACGGACACGTCTCAGCTTTTATAATATGGACTAGGTTGGGAGAGGCCTGCGGCGCACATCATAAGTTCTGGTAATTCTTTAGAGTAGTTTTTAGTTTCATTACTTCTTGTATTTATTTATTGCTTTTCATAAAATTGTTAGTTGTAATTATTCGGAAAATCAATCAATTCAATTTTTATGCTCAGTTAATAAACAATTTCAAAGCCATTTAGCAAATAAAATAAATACTTAATGAATTACTTATTCAAACTCAGAAATAAAACTTTCATTATTTCTTTGCCAACAATTCAATGCATGCAATTCGTGGCTTTATGGCGGCTGTCTTTGTATTTTAGTAATATTTTTTCATTCATGGATGCTTTAAATTCCAAGTTGCGAGCTCACACTTCATCTTATCTTATCTAATTTGTTTTGTTTTATTTAGTAAAACTAATTATTTTCATTTTCTTATTTTTTATGTCGGAATTCATGTTTCATTTTATGTTGAAGCTCAACTTTTGATTGGTTGTATCTCAGCTAATTCTTAATTAATTTTAACAATTCCAACGCCAAATTGCAAAAGAAATTAGGAAAAATATGAAAATGAAATTCAAAGCCATTTTGTATTTGGGCTGCATGGGTCCCGCTACACAGGTGCTCAGCTTTTTTCATGCATAAGCCTCTTTTTGGTCTATCGACCCCCACCCAGTGGCCAAATTACAGCCACACCAAATGAATGCAACAGCAATCACCTGGCTGTCCTCGAGGGACTTCAAAAATCAGGCAGCCGAACCTATAAAGGAAAGGCTGCCTGGAAGGACGCTGGTTTGGAGACCTGTACAGAAATATATGTTTAATGAGTGCAACATTGACAAATTGGATACCTGCACAAAACTGCGCAGAGGCAAAACATTGAAAAAGCTCACATTTTCGAGGTTTTAAGCACTTTCCCATGATCGGAGCAAGCTGGTTCCAACGCTATCGTGTTCCCCGGCCACGATTTACCCAATAAGCTCCTAAGTTCTAAGGTACAGCTTGAATTCGGACTGCGCGGCGTGCTCACGCTACGGACACGTCTCAGCTTTTATATTATGGACAAGGCTCAGCTTTTATATTATGGTTGGTAGGGCCTGCGGCGCACATCATAACAATCATTTAAGGATTATTGAATTTTTGTTAATTTATAATTTGAATTTATACATTTTAAAATTTCCCTATTTTTAAATATTTTGATTGTCTTTGGCAATTTTCTTTGGTTTAACTTTTTTTATGTGTTTGTTTGGGATCATTTATTCCTAATCAGTTTTTGCAAAATGGAATTTTTACTTTTTCTTAAATAATATTCTTAGCTTGCATTTTTTCATGTGCAGCTTATCCTACATTATTTCATCAGTATATCTCATATTTCTGAAATTTGCCATTTGAGCATATTAGTTTTCCTTTTTAATTTCAAATTTCAAATTTCTTTCAAATACATTGTAACTTGGAATGAATATTCAAGGACCATGATAAATCGTAAAGATTTTGGTTCGGGGGGAGTAAAATATCAGCAAAATTTTTGATAATCCAAATATTCTTAAATGCTCGCGAAGCGCGCAGGGACTTTCTATGTGTAGCCAGACTGCTAATTTTGTCACAAAAAAATCAATTTCACACAATTTTTAATTTTTTTTTGAATTTATAGATTTAAAATTTTTCATCTGAATTTTTTATTTATACTTGCAATTTTTTTTTCCTTTTTTCATGCGCCTGTTTGGGTTTTGATTCTTAATTACTGTTTTTTTTTGATTTTTTTGATTCTTATTTGATTCTTAATTACTGTTTTTACAAAATCGAATTTCTGCCTTATCCTGATTAAAATTTTTTTGTCATTAGGTTGCACTTTCCCCTTTTCCTACCTTATTTCCTCATTTTTCTTATAGTTCTCGTGATTAGCAAAGCTTATAAGTTTAGTATTTGTAAAATCCATGTCTTTATTTTGTGTTCTTAGTATATTTTTAATAGTTCATAATTTAGGCGATTTTGTTAGTTTTACAGCATTTGTTTTTTTATGCAAAATTAAATTGAGAACACTGCAACTTGATCATTTTTTCAAATGGTTTTTCAAAAGAGTAGGTTTTTGTAAACGTAGAAGCCATCATAATTTTGTAAACGTAGATAATAATAATCATAATTTTGATAATCATAATAATCATAATCATAATAATCATAATAATCATAATTTTGTAAACCTTTTGTAAACGTAGAAGCCATCATAATTTTTGCAACCTGGGGCAGTTCTGATTGGTTTGGTTATGGTATGGTATGGTTTGGGCCTATGCCGCACATTGCAAGCTCCAGTCCTGGTGACATCAATATAGGCACCATAGTCTCAAGCACTGCACTCTCAAAACCATGCTTTGATTCAGACTTTGTCTGAAACATGGCAGGCTTGGCAGGCCAATGGATACCTGCTGGCACATCCCATTCAATTGGATGAGGTTTGCAGTACTCACTGCCATCTTTAAGAATCCCTGAAAACTCAATTCGTCAGGTAACTGACCAACCTGCGCAGATTTGCAATGCCAGAAAAATGACCTAAAATTGAACAAATTTGCCATTTTCGAGGTATAATAGCAAATTTTGCAACCTGGGGGAGTTCTGATTGAGTTTTGGCAGCCCTGAATTACTCTAAAAACACTATTAAAATGCCTAAAACTCAAAATTTGGACTGCGCCGTCTGTCCACGTTACAGACAAGGCCTAGCTTTCATATACTGGATGGTACCATCGGCAAGCCGAAAGTAAGCTCTTTTCTCCCAAAAAACAATTGCCCCGAGTGTAAAGTCAAAGAAATTTCCCTACTACGAGTGGAATCTGCTTGTGGGGCATTTGCATTTTGTTTTCGCGCGCAGTTCAAGAACTCTTTTCATGCGCGCTCAAACAAAATACAGGTGACACAGCAGATTCCACTCGTAGTAGGGAAATTTCTTTGACTTTACACTCGGGGCAATTGTTTTTTGGGAGAAAAGAGCTTACTTTCGGCTTGCCGATGGTACCATTTATTTCTTCAACTTTAAAGATACCAAAATAAAACTCATTATTTTTATGCATGAACATTTAAATAAAGATTCTTGTTCATAAAAATTATTTTGATTTATGTTCTATATTTTTATTAGTTCTTTTTTTAAATTAAATTTCCTCGGCCTTATACTCAAAAACATTCGATTTTTGGGAGGAAAGAGTTTTACTTTTGGCTTGCCGATGGTACCATATATTTCGCAGGTTGATGATGACCAGTGTGATGATACCAAGAGAAAAGACCCTAAAAATTTGCTTTGGCAATGGTATAGCTTTAATTGAAAACATTTGAAAAAAAATTTCCATGGAAAAACAGCTTTACTTTTAGCATGCCGCTAGTACCAGTTATTTATTCAATTTTAAACATACAATAAAAGTAAATGCCATTGTCAGGATTCGAACCTGATAGATTAACCTGGTTGCCAATCGCTTTCACCACTACACCACCTATCCATCTATCTTTGTACATGACTAAAAGGTTATATGATTGAACAAAGCCCAAGAGCCAAGGACGCAGGTGTGGGGGGGGGGGTTAAATGAATACCTACACCCGTTCATGGAGTAGATGCGAAGAAGGGAAGAAGGGAAGAAGGGAAGGAGTTCGTGCGGCACTTTTGTTTTGCGATTTTCTCTATCAAATCTTAACTTATAAGCAGTTTTTCGCGAGTACCCCCCATAATTTGATGTTGGCCTTTCCATTGCAGCCAAAATCAGTTCAATCCGTGCTGGCTGGGCTGAGAAAAACTCTTATCAATTTTAAGATCTGGCAATAACCCTCAAAACATACACCTGGGTCAAAAAGAGGGGCTGGGCGCTGACGGTCGCTGCGCTCCCTCGCGCCAGCCCAATATGGACTAGGTTGAGCTTCGCCGTCGCCTACGGCGACTATAAGGAAGCAGCTACATTAATTTCTGTTGACCAGAATTTTGCAATTCATGTGGCTTTCTTCCACTGTCCCCCAACACGTTTTTGGATAATGGGATAAGATTTCATTTGGGGGGGAGTAGTTGGATCAGTTTTCATTTGGCACGGGGGGGGGGTTGGCTAAGTTTCTATTTTGGGGTGGGGGTTATTGGATAAGTTTTCATTTGGGGCGATAGTTTGATAAGTTTGGGGGGGACAGTTGGAATCGAAAAAATTAGTTTTGATGCTAAACACATTTAAAGCACCATTAAATTTGGGGGGATAATTGGATAAGATTTCATTTGGGGAGGGCTCTATATTAAACAACAAAATTTGTTAAAAAATGCTGATGTTGCTGCATTAGGCCGCTTATTACAAATTGGCTTGAAAAACATCAATCAAATAAAGGTGGGTTTTCCTGGAGTGCAAATGGCGGGGGGAATAATGGTGAGGTCTTTGGTAAAGCATGGACATGGAATGATCCTTGCTGGTATGGAGCAATGAGGCAAGGTCTTGGGGGTTGGTATGGAGTATGGAGGCAAAGGGTTTAGGGTTTTGTGCTGTTTGACGGTGAGGGTTTGGGGGTTGGAATGGGCATAGTACAATGGTATAGTTGGGGGTTTTTATAGTGCATAGTGGCAATGGGCTAAATTGGGCTGGCGCGAACGGAGCGTCAGCGGAGTGTCAGCGCCCAGCCCCTCTTTTCGACCCAGGTGTACGTTTTGGGGGTTATTGCTAGATCTTAAAATTGATAAGGATTTTGTGCTTCACAGAAACGTCCAATCGTTCTGATTCTTTCTGCATTGGAAAGAGCATCATCGAATTGACCAAAACTCGCGAGAAATTGCCCAAAATCGGCAGAGCACAAGAGAAAACTACTCAAAACCATTTGTCCGAACTCCTCCTTCTCCTTCTCCTTCTTCTTCTTTTCCTTCTCCTCCGCATCTATTCTTGAAATGAGAGTAGGTATTCATTTCTCCCCCCCCCCCACCCCCCTTCCCCGGGTTTCTGGGCCTCATATATTTATTTATTCATAAGTGTTCAGTTGAACTAGTATTCCAGATGCACCAGTGGTGTAGTGGTCTAGGCGATCGGACAGCTGGATGAAACTGGAAGGTTCGAATCCTTCTTAGGCAATCATTTTTATTTTGTTAATTTTAAGTTGAGAAAACAACAGGTACCATCGGCAGACCAAAATAAAGCTCTTTTCGCCAAAAATCGATTTCCCTAAATATAAATCACAAAAATATGTTAGTTTGCCAATAAATTTGCATTGTTTTTTGAATTTTGAATCTTTTCTTTTCGTTATATTTTTAAATAGGTTTATTTTTTATTTATTTCCAATAATATCTTAATATATAACAATATATAAGCAACAATATACAACTATTTTTATACTTTTAATACTATCTTAAAAGTGGAAGAAATATCTGGTACCATCGGCAGGCCAAATGTGAATCTCTTTTCTCCAAAAAAGTCAATTAGTCCGAGTTTAAAGTCAAAGAAATACATCTACTACTAGTGGAATCTGCTGAGCCCCCTGCATTTTGGTTTAGCGCGCAATGGAAAGAGCCACTGGACTGCGCGCTAAAACAAACCCCGAAGTGGACCGCCAGAGCTCCCATAAGTAGTTTGAAGCAACCTTCTCATCGGCAAATGCATGAAAGAAGAATATGGTTCCGCCCAGGGCTCCGTTGAGGATGAAGACGATGCCGTAGAGTTCCACTCGCTGGAAGTGGACCGCCAGAGCTCCAGTAAGTAGTTTGAAGCAACCTTCTCATCGGCAAATGCGTGAAAGAAGAAGATGGTTCCGCCCAGGGCTCCGTTGAGGATGAATACGATGCCCTCGAGTACCACAGCCAGTAAGTGGACCGGCCGTGCTCCCATAAGTAGTTTGAAGCAACCTTCTCATCGGCAAATGCGTGAAAGAAGAATATGGTTCCGCCCAGGGCTCCGTTGAGGATGAAGACGATGCCGTAGAGTTCCACTCGCTGGAAGTGGACCGCCAGAGCTCCCATAAGTAGTTTGAAGCAACCTTCTCATCGGCAAATGCGTGAAAGAAGAAGATGGTTCCGCCCAGGGCTCCGTTGAGGATGAAGACGATGCCGTAGAGTTCCACTCGCTGGAAGTGGACCGCCGAGAAGCTCCCGTGAGTCGTTTGAAGCAACCTTCTCATCGGCAAATGCGTGAAAGAAGAAGATGGTTCCGCCCCAGGCTCCCGTTGAGGATGAAGACGATGCCGTAGAGTTCCACTCGCTGGAAGTGGACCGCCAGAGCTCCCATAAGTAGTTTGAAGCAACCTTCTCATCGGCAAATGCGTGAAAGAAGAAGATGGTTCCGCCCAGGGCTCCGTTGAGGATGAAGACGATGCCGTAGAGTTCCACTCGCTGGAAGTGGACCGCGGGAGCTCTCATAAGTAGTTTGAAGCAACCTTCTCATCGGCAAATGCATAAAAGAAGAAGATGGTTCCGCCCAGGGCTCCGTTGAGGATGAAGACGATGCCGTAGAGTTCCACTCGCTGGAAGTGGACCGCCAGAGCTCCCGTAAGTAGTTTGAAGCAACCTTCTCATCGGCAAATACATAAAAGAAGAAGATGGTTCCGCCCCAGGGCTCCGTTGAGGATGAAGACGATGCCGTAGAGTTCCACTCGCTGGAAGTGGACCGCCAGAGCTCCCGGTGCGTAGTTTGAAGCAACCTTCTCATCGGCAAATGCGTGAAAGAAGAAGATGGTTCCGCCCAGGGCTCCGTTGAGGATGAAGACGATGCCGTAGAGTTCCACTCGCTGGAAGTGGACCGCCAGAGCTCCCAGCACATGCGAGGCCAGGTAGAGACTCGCTATGATCGGCAGACCTTGCATGTTCCAGCTGCACACCAACTCTCCTACACTCATTCACTCACTCAAATGGAAGAGTGCTCAAACATGGCCGTGAATCGCTGGCGTGGGTTGACGTCTGGCAGAGTCTCGCCTCTGAAGGAGACCGCGGATTCCCAGGCCACCGCCGCTGCTGCACACAATCCACCCACCGGCAGCAGCACAGCCTATCACTTGGCTTCTACTTTCATTCATCAATGGTTGGAAAGACTGACCGTAGCAGCCCTGGTCTCCAGGTTGACCCAGCGGGGAGAACCAGGACACGTAGTCCCCGAAGACGTACGGCCCCGGCGCTGCCACCAGGCATCCCGGCAACACTGACAATCAGTACCGCGATGGTGGAGGGAAGGGGGATGGAGAGGGGGAGGGAAGGAGAAAAAGGAAAAAGGGAAGGACCCCAGGCCATGACGGTGTTGGCCTTGCGATTGAAGAAGCCGCCTTCCTTGCAGACGGCGGCGGCGATGGCGTAGATTTGCACTGCCTCCAGAAGGAAGGCCACTGCTGTCACTGTCTGAAAGTCGTCCGGCAGCAGCAACGCACTCACCCGGCACAGCGTCTAAAACACCTCCCTTCTCTTCAGGGGCTGAGAAAATGGGGACGGGCTCGAACCCGGTTGTCAGATGAAGAAACGTGGGGTCTCGATGGAAGACCACGATGATGTGGGAGAGGAAGATGGAGATCTCTTCGTCAAGATCGATCAGGCGCTCCTCGCTTGTATTCCTGCATCAAGGCCAGTTGCTGGGTGGAATAGAAGGAAGATTCAAGACCGGAAGAAGGCGCAGAGGACGGCGACGCCGGCGGTGGAGGAGAGGATGAAGATGCAACCCAAGGATTGCATCGTTTCCGCCGCCCCCACTGCCTCCGTCTCTCCCATGATCTCCTGGAAATCAACTGGCTCCTCCTAAGGCCCTTCAAGCAATGGCCTCAACCTCTTCTGGCTCTGGGTCTCG
>JASANA010003054.1:0-17670 GCA_030248095.1 Ptycholaimellus sp. GST1_10
TAGCTGGATGGCATCCGAGCACAGCCGTCGTAGGCAGGCTTGAAGCAGCCACGGGGAGGCATTGCAGCCCATGATCACGCGCACGTACTTCCACACCTGGAAGTTGTTCTCACCCAGAGGCCTCTCCCAGTCCGCCGGTAGCATGATCCGCAGCACATCCTGGTGCTCCTCCCAGACCCGCATCGCATAGAAAGCCTTCCTCACGTCTGCCGCCAGTGCCCACTGGCTCCCTCTCAGCTGAAGTTGAACTGCCATAAGGCTGGAAAGAAGGCTGGGCCCTGTCTCGATGAGGTCGTTGAGGCATCGTGGAGGGTGGCCGCAGTGGCTGGCTGCATCCACGATGGGCCGGCACTTGGGCCCTGGGGCCCGGAAGTGCGCCAGGTGATGCAGCAGATGTCCGTCTGGGGGTCGGCCCTCCACCGGCACGATGAAGCCCTCCTTTGCCTGGGCCCGGAACTCCCCATAGTACTCCCGTCGCTGCGCCTCCGAGAACCGCCCGTCCTGCTTCTTAGCCCTTTGGAAAGCTTGTTGAAAGTTTGAGGCCAGCGTAGGAGCAGAATCCTTGAAGGGGAGTGGCACGTGGAAGGCGCCAGACTCGTCCCTGAAGATCTGCTCCTGGAGTTTGGCCATCTTCACGTCCCCCCACGTCTCCAGACTCCCCGCCTGCTCCGCGAAGCCTAAGGTGTCCAGGGAAGATTGAGAGTGGAGAAAGTCACCGAGGGTGGCGGGCTGTGCGATGGCGCTGCAGGCCAGGTGGAAGGAGTTGGACGCGGCCAGCATCCTGTCCAGGATGCCCATCTCCCCGGCCTCCAGACAGCCCCGTAGCACCGCTCCGTAGACCGTGTGGAAGGCGCTCAAACTCCCCGTCAGCCTCGTACTCTTGCAACTGGGCCCCAAGATCTTCTCGTACACATTTAGCCCCAGCACCACTCCGACCGTCTTGGACTGGACCTTAGGAGGGGGAGAGTTGGCGATGCCATACTGGGCATGGGTGATGGGCTGAAGGATGGAGGGCTTGATGCAGAAGCCGCCCACCATGAGGTCGGGGCAGAGGATGGAGGCCTGGTAGGCCTTGAACTGAAGCTGGCTCCCATTGCGGCCCAGCACGTCCACCTCCACTGGTCGCACCACCATTGCCTCCTTCACCTGCCTCCCTGCATAGGCCATGGAGATCCGCTCCGGGGGGAGGGCTTTGAGGCCCAGCTGGCAAGCCACATCCTCCCGCACCCAGCTGAAGGTTGCTCTGCTGTCCATCAGCACGAAGACCTGGACTGACTGCACCTGATGTGGATGAGCCAGGTGAGCATCAAAAGTGGCAAGAAGAGAGGTGGGGGAGCCGGGCTGTGAGGTGGTGTTGAGAGTGGTGGTGTCGAAGGAGGCCAGCGTCCCCAGCACCTCCTCTCCCCCTGCCCGCGGCGGGCTCTCTGCCTGTCCGAGGCCCAGCTCACCCGCTTCTCAGGCTGCTTCCGATGTAGAGCTGTGTGGTGCCGCCCTGTGCACCCCTGCACTCAACAGCCACCGCCTGCAGACTGGCAGGCCCGTACTCCTCCTGGATGATCCCCCAGACAGAGATAGCAGAGGCCCTTCTCAGTCGCTGCCGATTTGCGCTCCGCTGGCGTCTTCAGCACCTGGCACTGCTGTGCCCAGTGAGTGCACCCGCAGAAGACGCACTGCTTCACTCGGCTTCCACCTGATGGGGACTCTGACTCTTTAGGCCTGTGGGCAATGGGAGCATTCCGGCGATCCAGCCGTTTTGTCCCCCCGCCATCCCGGCGGCTGCCCGTGAAGAAACTGGTCGTGTAGGCCCCGTCTGAGCCCTCCGTGCCCTCCAGGCCCCGGAGCAGCTTCAGTTCCCCGGCCAGCACCTGGACTGGAGTGTAAAGGACAGGAGAAGGCCTTCAGCATGCCCGAGAACTGGGACGATGGAGCCACCGGCATTTGCTGCCTTCTCACCTCCACCAAAGCTTCCAAAGTATTTTCCTCTTTTCTGCTTCAACTGGGACTACGAACTCTGCGACTGGGGGAGAGCATGGAGGAGTGTAAAGGACAGGAGAAGGCCTTCAGCATGCCCGAGAACTGGGACGACGGAGCCACCGGCATTCGCTGCCTCCTCACCTCCACCAAAGCTTCCAAAGTCTTTTCCTCGTTTCTTCTTCAACTGGGACTGATGAACGATTCATTGTGCAATTCATTGGAGACATATTTCACTGTGAATAGTAAGCTGTATCTGCAGTGCGAGGCTCAGATGTACTTCCACGACTACGCAGGAAACCTGCTGGGTCCTTGGCGGCGGAACCAGACTGCTGATCCCACACTGCTCTGCACTTTGAAACCCTGTTCACATTTTTCATACCCATTTGAAGTTTTTTTCCAGACTCATAATCCTTTCAGATTGCCAGCCTTTCCAATATGACGCAGTGAAGAATTACAGTATAACCCTTTTTGATGGATCAGTCTTCGAATTGACGGCAAAGAAGGCTTGCACCGGTTTGTACAAAATTTTAAAAAGAATGAAAATGAAAATATGTGTAATTGCCATGATTCAAAAGGTTTCCTAGCATACAGTTCGACATAAGACCTAGTGTTAAACGATCGAAATTGAAGTTTGCCCATTTTACGGAATAAACAGTTATGAGTACAAATGGTGTTTGCACAAACTGTGAGGTACCACTTGTTCAACATTATATGAACTAGGACATTTTTTCGCAAAAACCTCATTGGATTCGTGTATAATGGACTTTTTTAAAGAAATGCAATTTTATTATGCAGGTAAGGACAACGTGTGCTTGGAGCAGAACGGTGTTTCAAAACACGCATTCCTCGTCGAATGCTTAAATGGAACCCTAAAAATAGAGCAATCACTCGCTGATCCGCGCTGTCGAAAATCTGGTTGCACTTTTACCAGTTAAACGAATCCATTAGGCAGGAATGAATTTCAGAAATAATCGCTTAGGTAACGTTAAGTAAACTGAGCGAAATTTTTTTATAGACGTGCTCTACAGAACAAAGATTTCAATAGTTTTTTATGCTTTAGTTGTTTTTGATTTCGCACCGCAGGCATACCCTTCTGCCTCCGGAGTTCTGACTGCCCTGCCCTCCGCGGCAGGCTGCCTTCGGTCGCGCTAAAACCGCGCTGAAATTGTTTCTACCAAGAGGATATTTTCAGAGCCCACCTTTTGCAACCCTATTGGGACAGTGCGAGCAAAGCGGAAGCACTGTCCCCTCTTAGCGACCAACACACTCTATTACGGCTTTTGAAAATATGATTGGCTGCCAAATATTCTGTGGGCAAGTTACAGAGCTGCAAGTAGGCTCAATGGACGCAGCAAACACAGAGCTTTAATCGAAAAAAAAGTTTGCTGAATTTGGTTAAGAATTGAGCAAGTTATGCCCAAAAAACTTTTTGCAAAATGTCCGTCCATGATCCATTCCTCCGTCCGTCTGCCGTCCGTTCTTTATGGCAGCGCTATGTTTGGGGCTCTGTTCTGGGTGTAGACATAGTATATCGAAGTCGCAGAGTGCCATGCGGGGGTCAGAAATTTGATTTTTGGCCTCCTTTATGCCGAAATCGAGGTAGCAAAGTTGATTAAACGTAAGGGGGGAACATTACGAAAAAAATCAAAAATCCTAAAAAAAATTTTTAGGATGCAGATAGGGAAAAACTAAAGGCAGATTCGGAATCCTTGGCAAAAAATACACCAAACTAGGCTAATTTTTTGCGTTTCCAGCCACCCACACCGCCACCCCACCCAACCGCCCCTCCCTCCCAACCCCTCCAATTAAATGTGATAAATCTTAGCATACAAATATCATTGAACATAGCTTGGGCTTAAAGGTGATGAAATTAAATTTGAAACTCTTATCATTCAATCGCCTTTAGAAATGAGCCATTTTAGCAACAAAGCTAAGAGAGCCCAGAAAATTTACTCTCAATTTAGTGTTTGACATTGCTTTTTATAGGAGTCTAGTCTACTCACGGCCATGACCATCTTTTATCATAAGAAAAATCGTGAAATGGATTGTAAAATATTTTTGACAGGTGACTAACTTTTTGTCCTTATATATATATTGGGCTGGCGCGAACGGAGCTTTAGCGAAGTGTCAGCGCCCAGCCCCTCTTTTCGACCCAGGTGTACGTTTTAGGAGTTATTGCTAGATCTTAATTTTGATAAGGCTGTTGCTCGTCACAGAAAGCTCCAATCGTGTTAATTTTTTCTGCAATGGAAAGAGCACCATCAAATTGACTATAGTTTATCTTTTGAATTTTGCAAAAAACTAACTAATTTACTATGAAAAATGCAAAAAACCATTTGTCCGAACTCCTTCTTCTTCTTCTTCTTCTTCTCCTACGCATCTATTCAATGGACGATAGTAGGTATTCATTTCTTCCCCCCTTCCCCCTCCCCAGGTCCCTGGGCCTCATGTATTTAGCTCTTCAGTTAAATTAAGAAATCATATGCACCAGTGGTGTAGTGGTTAAGCGATAGGCAGGTTGAACTTGGCAGGTTCAAGTCCTTGTCAGGCATACATTTTTAATTTTGTGTATTTTAAGTTGAGAAAACAACTGGTACCATCGGCAAGTCAAAATTAGAGCTCTTTTCTCCCAAAAATCGATTGCCCTGTGTATATTTTCTCAAAAAATAAGTTGCCAATTAGTTTGCAATGTATTTTTAAATTTCGAATATTTTCTTTTCGTCATATTTTTAAACAAGGTTTTTTTTCAATTTTCATAAATCGAATAAAATTTTAATTAAATATATAATCAACAATATAAATGTTGTATTTAATCATTTTATCCTATATTAAAAGTGGAAGAAATATCTGGTACCATCGGCAGGCCAAATGTGGGTCTCTTAGGAAGATCTGGAGGGGTGGAACAAGTCTCGGAGCATTTGAAACATTACTTTATTAGGTAGAAAAGTTGAAAAACGGGGTATGTTGAGAAATGGCGAATTCTCAATGGATTTGGACATACTTTTTTTGCTTAAAGGTAATAAAATTTTAGGAAGATCTGGAGGGGTGAAACTGTCCCAAAACGTTTGAAACATTACTTTTCTGGGCAGAAAATTGGAAAATTGCAATATATGGTTTTTGTGCTGTAATACCTGAAGTCTTGAGAATTGCACAGAATACTTGATTTTTTTGTTCACAAGTCTTATATGGTGATTCTAAATCTGTGCTTACTTTTGAAATTGATTGAGATACCACAGACTTGCTACTTTGAGTGACAGAATTTCATAAATAGGATGCGCTCCGCGGTCACCTATTGCGATTTGCGCCATATACTTGTCCATTAACTAATGGTTAATATTATTTTCATAACTAATTAGCTTTTCATTAATTAAATGTTAAAAATAGGTTAGTTATGAACCATCTGCAAGGGATTTTAATTCTGAATATATGTTTAGCTTCAAGTTTTCTCATATAATTAATGCATATTTGGAGCTAAAATAAATATCAGAAAGGACCTTACAATTCATTCATTCACAAGACATTAGTTAATGAATTATTATTTATAATCCACTGCAGGATTTATTTTATGTTATAAGATGGTCATGGCCGTGGGAATGCCCAAAACAACCAGGCTGAACAGACCAGACTCCTATAAAAAACCCAATATTAACTGCACTAAAATTACTGTAAATTTTCTGGGCTCTCTTTGCTTTGTTGCTAAAATGGCTCATTTGCTAAAGGTGATTGAATGATAAGAGTTTCAAATTTAATTTCATCACCTTTAAGCCCAAGCTATGATCAATGATATTTGTATGCTAAGATTTATCACATTTAATTTCATCACCTTTTTGCCCAAGCTATTTTAAGTGCAAGTTAAACAGTTCACTAAATAGAGACCAGCTAAGAGAGATTAAAACACTGAATTGGAGATTCACAATTTCAGTAATAATTAGGTAGTAAAGAGATTAGAAATTAGAAGTTTAGATAGATTAGAGATTAGAAGAGAGTAGAAAAAGAAAAAGGAGAAAGGTAGAAAGAGAGAGAAAAGATATATATTTTCCTTCTCAATTCCTTCTCTAACAGCATGAATGAAACAGTTAATTGCAGAAACATGCGATCTTTCAAAATTGAAAAAATTTGCGAGCTTAACTTATACTCCTAATACTGATACCCTTCGTTTATCGAGCAGTGTTTACGGCCAGTGTAGCGATGGCAGTGCATACTACAGTATTAACGACAATAAAGGGATGTATTTCCAATGCAGGAAGAAGCCCAATCCTTACGCAAGCCCCTTCAACCTTTGTTTCGATGCTTGGATTATAACTGTGTGTATTGAGTGTGGGCCTGAGCTGATTGGCTACATACATCAAACTGGAACATCCAAAGAGCCTGTTACGGAGCCTTGCAATCGTTTTAAGTGTTATCTCTTTGAAAGTTTGAAAGTAGGAAACCCTTTGGAATAATCGACCACAAATTGCGACCAAATATTTAATGATTCAAATTACTAAGCACAAAACTCTCTTACGCAGAGCTAATCTTAGGCAGACCCGATTTTCCAAAAATCACCATTTTCGCATCTGCATCAAACAATCTGTAATTTTAAATGCTAACAATAATTTGGTGACATATAGCACTTCAATCTTTTGCTCTAATTGGGCTGGCGCTTGGGAGCAACGCGAACCGACCCAGGTGTACGTTTTCGAGGCAGGTGTACGTTTTCCGACCCAGGTGTACGTTTTCCTTTTAGACCCAGGTGTACGTTTTCGAGGTTATTGCTAGATCTTAAAATTGATAAGGCTCTTACTCCTCACATATAAAACCAATCGATTAGAAAATTGCTTACAACCGTTTGTCCGAACTCCTCCTTCTTCTCCCTCTCCTTCTCCGCATCTTTCCAATGGACGATAGTAGGTAATCAATCGCCCCTTTTGAAAAGACAATAAGCCAATACAGGACTGAGCAGTTTTGTCTTTTTTGCGATTAACGCGCCAAGTGGTGTAATGGCTTGGATGTCCGTCGAGCTGATGGATAACTAAAGTTCAAATCTAACGAATTCCTTTTGAATTTTTTTGATTTTTTTGGACAACCAATTGTTCGAATTTTCACTTGTTAAAAGTGTAGGAAATAACTGGTACCATCGGTAAGCCTAAGGTAAATCTCTTTTTACCCGAAAATTGATTCCTCCGAGTTAAAAGTCAAAGAAATAATTTTACTACTAGTGGCATCTGCAGCGTCATCTGCATTTTGTTTTTGGGCGCGCACGGAAAGAGACCCTAAACTGCGCACCCAAAACAAAATGCAACTGTTCGAGCAGCAGATAGTAGTAAAATTATTTATTTGACTTTTAACTCGGGGGAATCTTATTTTCGGGAGAAAAGAGATTTACTTTAGGCTTGCCGATGGTACCAGTTATAATTCATGTTGGTTATCAATTTTATCCACTTCGAAGAGTAGAATTATTTCGCGATTTTCTTGTGTGGGAAAATAATTTAGGTGAAAATTATTGTTACAAGGTATTCTCGGCTGTTGCCAAGATGCGCGGCCTTTCTCAAGCTACGTTGCTAAATTTTCCAACTACTATTCTATCTAATCCAAAATACGGTTGACCATGAAAACCAGGGAATTTATGCCTGTTCAAATGTAATTTTTCTGAATTAATGCTTGTTCAAATATTTGAAACATCAAGATTTTAGGTTTTTGGCCATACATCAAAACATAATAAATATTCTTCATTAATTCCTTTTAACAGCTTCAAGATACCGCCGCAACCAACGTACCTCAAAATTGAGCTGATTTTATTGAAAAACCAGGGCATTATGGATGTTCGAATTTTTGAAACATCAAGATTTTGGGTTTTTGACTATAAGTCAAGAAATAATAAATTATTCAAAAAGACTTTTTCTCAACTTCAAGATATCCCCTTGGCAGAGGCACATGCCAAAATTCAACGGATTTCATTGAAAAACCAAGGATTTATGCATGTTTGATATTTGAAACATCAAGATTTTAGGTTTTTGGTCATAAATCGGGAAATAATGAATATTTCGAAAATTCCTTTTGCCAGCTTCAATAAATCACCACGGCGGACGTACCTGCCAAAAATCAGCTGATTTCATTGAAAACCCAGCGATTTATGATTTTTGGTACCTTGAAACATCAAAATTTTAGGTTTTGAGCGAAAAACGCAAAATTACGTCAAGCGCAAAAAATGGCCTGGAGATACCACCCAGGCGGACCTTCATGCAAAAAATTAGCCAATTTTATTGAAAAACCGCGGAGTACGGGCCCCGGAAAGACACATATAGATATATATATGCGGACAGACGGACGCAAAAATGGGGTAACTGCTTAAGCTGGCCTTGGCCGCCCGCCGCTTCGGGCAGGGCGCCAGAGCTCCTCCGGCCTCCGGGCACGGGCGCACGGCCCCACGCTTCGCCTAGCATGCTTCGCATGCTAGGCTACGCTCCGGGCCTCCGCACCCATGCCCTCCGGCCTCCGGAGCTCTGACTGCCCTGCCCTCCGCGGCAGGCGGCCTTCGGCCGCGCAAAAAAAGTTACCGCAGCAACTGTCCTGTTGAAAATTTATGTGGAATTGTGGTCCATAAACCGGAGAAGATGATTCGAATTTGGGGCGAGTCAAAAGAAAGCCATAGGTTGGTTATAGCCCCACGTAAAGCATAGAGAAAAATTTTACGAAAATATTTTTTCTAAAATTTTTTTTGGCCATTTTTAGAAAGACAGGGCTCAAAAGTGTGAAATTACTTAATTCTTTAAGGAGTGAGAAAAGAATGAACTCATATTTTGCCAAACTAGGAACACTTCCATGGGATAGGAAAATGATAAAAATGATATTTTTAATGCAATGAAGAGCTAATGCACAGGGAAATGGCACAAATATCTTCGGGCATGCTCGGTCGTAAATCGTTTTTCCCGAGGTCAAAGGCAGAGAAATGTATCTATCACTAGTGGAATTTGCTTTGTTTTGATCATCAAAGAATAAAATGGACACTCTTGGGGTTACCATTACTGATTCTATAATAGTTGCAGACTGCTTTACTACGCTGGGGGGACAGAAGATAGCGACAAAGCTAAACCTTGGAGAAGATTGGAACCAAATTGAGAGGAACAGTCTCTCTAAATCCTGTCCGTCCAATACCCCAGCTCAATGCATGAAGGCAGAAAAGCTTTACTTCCAAAAGCTTGAGCTAAAGTAAGAGAATATATTCTCATCAAGCCATTTGATTTAAAGATTCATGATCCACAGAATTAAGTTCCTGTGAGCTTAGGAGAAGCGCGAACTTGTCTTAGCCTCGAACCAACCTTATTACCGATTTCAAAATGCACTTATGTTTGCACAATCTACACAGCGTACAATCGTGCGTGTCTTTTTGTACAATCTACAGAATCTACACTGCAATCTATACACGAAAAGAGAATCACGTTTCCCCCAAAAATCGATTGCCCTGAGTGTTATGACATGGAGATATGCACCTTCTACGGGCGGACATAAATATTTGACCCCCCTGTTTTATTGCAGATTCTGATTCTACTTACATTTTTATGCATATCAACCAAGTTGCGTCAAAAATACGAAGAATTGGGCTCGCAAGAGCCCCAAACATGAAGAAAGGTCGAGATTTCACAACAATTTGCGTTTTACTGAATTCTAGTAGCAAAATTGCCCATTTTGCGGTTATTGTTGTTAAAAATACTAACGTTATGGGCATCAATCGAAAGCGTATAATCTCCCCGATACATATCCTTTGTTTGGTTATATATCATGTCTGTATTGAAAATTAAAATATGGCTCATGATGACATAAATTACCAAAAGTTCAATTTTTCCTTTTTTTCATAAAATCATCAATTTCACATACTTCCAAATGGGCTTGGCCACAAATTTTGCAAGCACTTTTCTTTGCCAACCTCCACAATCGTCCTATATTGGCCTGGCGCGAGCAATCAAAGCGCCAGGCCCAGGCCCTCTTTTCGACCCAGACATCTTAATCGAGTTAATGTCATAGGACATTTTTGCTGAGATAAAATTTTGGCACAAAAAAACTTCCTACCGTGGGGGGATGATTTATTCGTTCACGATTTCAAGTACTTATAACTAAAGATCTACTTCATATTTTTTTGCAAAAATTTATAAGCAGGTGCATCTATCTAGGTGTCTTCTAAATTGTGTTAAATTTTAATGGGAAACGGATTCAATCTCATGGTTTTATTTTATTTTTTGTAACATAAGTAAATGTTTTGGAGAACTTTCCACAAAAAATATATTTTACTTAAACTGAAGATTAATATTGAATTATACGAATAAATCTGCATCTTTTAGTGGGCATGGAAACAGTAAGGCATTAATTGGAAGACATTTGATGATAAAAATTTGCTGAATCATTAAAATCTTAAATTTTGCTGCACAAAAATTGCCCTGCACAATAAACTGACTATATACATTCACTCATGTTACAAAAGTAAAATAAAACCATGAGATTGAATCCGTTTTGCACAAAAATTTAACACAATTTCGAAGACACCTAGGATCACCTGCTAATAAATTTTTGCGAAAAAATATTAAATTGATCTTGAGTTATAAGTATTTAAAATCATGAGCGAATAAATCATCCCCCCACACGGTACTCATCCCCTGATCTCTCTATTTCCAAATTTCATTTTATGAGCTGTTTACCCTAGCCATTTTAACACTTTTACCCCTTTCCTATAGTTAAGGGGCCAGTCCAGCTGGAGAATGCTATAAAATCATAGAAAATGAAAAATATTGTTGTACTTCGAAGGCTGTTTCTCGACCCAGGAAGTACCTAGAGAAATAAAAAATTATGTCAGTTAAAGACACTTAGACATAAATTATGTTTAATTTTGAGCCCAAACGGCTTTGATGGGGTTAAGAAATCAAGCCTCAAAATCAGGTGAAAAAATTCAGTCGAGGTGCATCGATTTTTGAGTAACCTTAGAAAAATGATTATTTCTCAAGTTCTACCCAATGAATTAAGCCGCAAATTTTTGCGCGGCCGTAGGCTGCCTGCCGCGGAGGGCAGGGCAGTCAGAGCTCCGTAGGCCGGAGGGCATGGGTGCGGAGGCCCCTGAGTGTAGCCTAGCATGCGAAGCATGCTAGGCGAAGCGTAGGGGCCGTAGCACCCGTGCCCGGAGGCCGGAGGAGCTCTGGCGCCCTGCCCGAAGCGGCGGGCGGCCAAGGCCAGCTTAAGCAGTTACCCCATTTTTGCGTCCGTCTGTCCGCATATATATATCTATATATGTCTTTCCGGGGGCGGGCCTCCGCGGTTTTTCAACGAAGGCTGATTTTTTGCATGAAGGTCCGCCTGGGTGGTATCTCCAGGCCATTTTTTGCGCTTGGCGTAATTTTGCGTTGTTCGTGCAAAACCTCAATTTTTGATGTTTCACAATACAAAAAATCATAAATCACTGGTTTTTCAATGAAATTTGCTGAATTTTTGCAGGTACGTCTGGCTAAGTAAAATCTAGACGCTGGCAAAAGGAATTTTCGAAATATTTATTTTTATCGATTTATTGGCAAAAACCTAAAATCTTGATGTTTCAAAATTTGAACATGCATAAGTCTATGGTTTTTCAATGAAATTAGCTGATTTTTGGTATGTACATGCGGGAAAGTAATATCTTAAAGCTGGCAAAATTAATTTTCGAAATATTTATTATTTATCGATTTATTTACAAAAACCCAAAATCTTGATGTTTCAAAATTTTGAACATGCATAAGTCTATGGTTTTTCAATGAAATTAGCTGATTTTTTGTATGTACGTCTGGGAAAGTAATATTTTGAAGCTGGCGAAAGGAAATTTTTTAGTATTACTCGATTTATAGTCAAATAAACAAAAATATTGATGTTTCAAAAATTTGAACATGTATAATTCATGGTTTTTCAATGAGATCTGTTGAATGAGGTGAGGCCGCGCATCTTGGCAACATCCGAGAACACCTTGTTATGCAAACCAAGGAGGGTTCGACCTACTTCCCTAACAAATTTCAACTTTCTAGCTTATTGTGGGCTGGAGAAATAAATTTTCAAATTTAGGTGTTCGGAATAGGCTCTGTAATTTGAAAAAATGGAAAAAAAATTCGAAAATTCGGTTAGAAAAGATGGGTTACGAAATGTTGGTTAGGATAAATTCCGAGTAAGAAAATAACTGAGCCTAGAAAAAGCCAGAGCCTACTTTTTGTCCAATCAAAGCTTAGTGGGATGGTAAACCCGGTTTGAAACTGAGTTGAAAGTGATCGGTTGTCTAACGCGGTGGTCGGGCAAGTCCTATTTCGCATACCTTGCGCAGTCATTTCTAAAACAGCTTTCTTGTCGAGACATGCATAAAATGCGGCTAATTCTTAAGATGCACAATGGACGATAAAGATGAATTCACAACCCTGCACTATCGAACATTCAGGGCAGCCAATGATATATCGACGATGGTCAACTTTACAACGCTCGATCTAGGCACGCTGGAGGCTTGCGCAGACAGAAGCAAAGACATCAATTTCAGCTAGTCACTATCAAATGCTTTTTAATTTTTTCGTATAGTTTCTTCTTTCTCCTTCCTCATGTACGTACTTCCGTTTTTTCTCTAAAAGTGACTCAAGATGGTAAAAGCTTTCTATCTTAAGCTAGATACGATTTCCTCAGATGAGCATTCGTCAGATGACCGATGGGTGAGACTTCAATTGCTACTTTCAGATTGCGATGAAGCTAAGAAATGGAACGAAAACCAGGCAAACACTTCTTTCTATGGCTACTGGCGACATCAACGTTTTCTAATCGATGACATAGAGCGCTACCATATCACGTTAGCCAATCATTTCTTGTGAATAAATTGACCAAGATAATGGCTAATCCTACCGTAGTTTAATTTTTATCTGAGTCTCATTGCTTTACTAACTGATTGGTGGGGAAGGGGAAAGGCTGCACCAATTGAGCAAGCCTTTTAATCCAGTCTGGGTGAAGACGTGAGCTATGAATGTGCGAAGGGCTATCGAAGCAAGGAGGCCATTACTGTCCTTTCCGAAGATGACTATGATGCCTGTCTCCACCCCCACCTCTCCCACGATATTCGTACTCACCATTTCACCTGCCAACAAGAAACTCACGTAGCATCCTCTCTCATGCATCCATTCCCCATCCATGCCTACGTCCAGTTCTTTGCAGTGCACTCGAGGTCGCCTCATGCGCAGGATGGAGGATCGGAGCGGAAGCAAACTCGTCCCTTTCAATCCCCAGTCTCCTCCACTCTGTGCCCCGGTTGCACAGATCTTCACAGGTTGGGCCGCTATTCCATGCTCCCGACCACAATGCTTGACTGGGCAGGCTGCACGGCCTGGTTCAAGCGGGCCAATGTGAGGCAATCGATCGGCTTCTGCGAGACGCAGACTCTGAACTGCTCTTCGCACCCCTCCCTCTGCCCCATGCTCTTCCAGGTCCCCCAAGACTTCTTTAGGCTTCCTTCCATCTCAATCCCCTTCCGTCTAAGAAGAGGTGGTGGCCTAGCTGTCTGGCGAGGGGCTGGCGCTACTTCTTCGTGGGCAGCGTGAGCAGCCGATGCGGCTACAGCGGCCAGCTCGGCTTCTCCCTCAACCCACAAGGCTCCGACCTACACTGCTCCTCCTCTGCTGCCCAGCTGGACTTCCAGCAGGACCTGCAGGACAATCTCATCTGCAGCCAGTGTTTCACTCTATTCTTCCCTGCCCTCCACCTCCACCAGCCTTCGACCAACTCAGATTGTCGTCTCCCTGCCAGCATCGATTGTCCGGATGCTGGGTGCAAGGCTGGAGGCTGGGTGGACGAGCCGCCGTCCAAGGCCCTGGTGATAACCATCGGGGCGCACAAGAGCTGGGCCTGCGGCTCCAATGCCCAGGTGGCCGGCGGCGGCAAGCTCCACTCCCTCATCACCATCTCCTGCCTCCACGACCCCAACTCTGTGCCCCTATCCTCTCTGATTGGGGAAGGAACGATGCGCTTGCAGACCGATTGCCGGGGTATTCGCAGGGTTTTTCCGCCCGTGGATCTTAGCAAAGGCTGTCGACTGAAGCCGGGTCAATTATATTGGCTGCGCATATGACGTATGGATTCCTCTTGGTGCAGGATTCCATCTATGTGTGGACCAGATGGCAAAGAAGTTGATCAATTTTACAAAGTACGAGATGACTTCTGTGCTAAATGCAACCTATTTAACGGAATATGGGGAAGATTATTTGGTGAATGCTGGAGATTATCCCGAACGACTGGTCAGTTTCTTGTTACTTTTATTCATTCTTAATGCCATTACGATGATCATTAGGTCTGGTTTGCAAAGCCTTCTGTGTCACTATGTAGCACGAGAAAACATATAACAAAAGCTCCAATTCAGCTAAAAACTGCGAAAAACTAATTGCTGCCAAAAAATATCAATTCAGGTGAAGTGTGCTGAAAAAGGTCGACGAATTTGCGGCAATAATGTGTCAAGTACTAATCCTGAAATCGAAAGATTTACTTGCAAACCGGACATAAACCGAAAGACAGATGACCACTATGTGTTAGTTTTTGAAGAGCCAAGATTATGGCAGAATCAAAATCGTTGCATTTATTGTACCTGCGTTAATTGCTAAAGCTTTCGCCAAAAGCATTCACTTAGAGGAGCTTTCGACAGCAGTGAACATAGAGGCAATTTGCAGGATGAAACAGGACGGGATGCGAAGTTATGACAACGAGGTTCTCTTCCCCGCTCGCTGCTCCGGCCTCTACACCGTGGAAGGCAAGCTAGCCGTCAGCCATGCCTCCAGTTCAATCACATCTCATTCCAACCCTTCTTCCTCACTTCTACTCCACTCTGCAGTCTTCTTCACGCTGGAGGTGAGTGTGGGAGGAGAATCGGCTGCCCCCTGGCTGGCTGGCCTTCCTCAGCTTCTGTCGACGCCAGACCTACGCCGTCTTTCCCATCGACTGCATCCCCCTCTTTCTGTTCCCTGCCCAGGCCAAGTGGGACGGAGACTGGAGGTAGAAAGGCTGTGCAGGGTGAGAGAAGGGGAGCTGAATGGGGTGCTAATGAGTTTTCCGATCGGAGATAGTTCATTCGACGCTCCGGTGTTCTATCCGGAGCTGGCGGACAATCGCTACGTCTACCTGGCCGCCGGCAGCTTTCGAAGGATTGAGGAAAATGAAAAGAAGGATGCCCAAGGATGGATCAGGGAGGAGGAAGAGTATGGCACACTCGACCCCATCATACTCCAGCCTCATATTGTTCCTGGTATGCTAAAGTCTTTGGAAGTAGGATGCGGGCGAGTGAAGAGCATTGTGTTCAGGTGGTCTGGAGGAGCATCGAGAAACGCGCCTAATTGTTGGAGACAATAGGACCAAGGGCTTTTTGCGAGTTCGTATGCGGATATCGGACGGCTGCTGCTATTTCGTCGACTACCCTGATGCACCCAACGTTTGCACCCCCATAGAAGACTGTAGTATGAGGATAAATTATTTGTATTTGTCTATTTTGAATATGGTATTGGACAACTTTTTAAATTTAGCTAATTATTTTTCCAAGGTTTTGAATTACAGGAAAACCAGTGGTTTAAGAACTCACGGGGCACGTCTTATTTGGCAGTTGCTTGTGATGACTTAACCAATAAAGGCATGGAGAAACATGTGCCTGATTTGAAGAATTACGCCAATTTTTCTGCTGGAGGATAGAATGGACTTTATTTTTGCACTCATTTCCTATTTGTAACCAGTAATATTTATGCCGAAGCTATTTGATTGCTTTTGCTGCTTTAGGCAGCGCACTGTAAAGCTGAATACGATGCTGACAAATCTGAGCAAAATATTGTAATTTGCTAAATGCTAAATTTGCTAAATTTGCTAAATTTGCTAAAACCTGAGAAACCCGTGAAAAAATGATTTACTGGAATTCAAACTAACTTTCTGTTGCTTCAAGTTAAAATTTTTGCAACACTCTCTGGCGTTCATCGCATCAATTTAGAGACTTATGTTCTGAATTAGATAATGAGGTCTGAAAAAGGCCAAAAATGGAATGTTTCTAGGTGGTGTGCTTCAGGAAACGACAAGAAATTTCATACGATTCTGTTCAATAATAATTTATGCACCATAGTTCCCAAATCTTGCAAATGAAATTTGAAAAATCTTAATGAGAATTTAAATTAAAAAATATTCTGTATTTTTATTTGATACAAAAAACGTTTTTAATACGCATACAATTTTTATTACGGCATTAAAGTAAAATTTACCACTCCTCTGAAGATTTAAAAATCGCAGAAAATTCTTAAAATTTTCAACTGACGGCACATCAAATGAGAAAAGCTTTCTTTGCTTTTAGTCACTAGGGTACGATGATCAGCTGCTGAATATAAATATGCAAGCCCATTCCACCTCAAAAAGTAGCATGACTGCCCAGCTACGAATATCGCCGCTATGCTCTCTTGGTCCTTATAATTTGAAGCTCTCAAAAGAAAAGTAAGTTTTAAGAGCATTCAATTAATTATTTTTATATGCAGTCCCAGACGCGAAGACATGGTGCCAGAAGTTGGAATTTACGGTCTTTTCCCCCACATCTCCCAGCCGGTGCTACAGGCGCTATAATGTCGCAGCTGAAAGTAAGCCATGCATTAGATTATTCTGCAACGAAATTGGATTCGCAACTTAAAGTAATCAACAACTACTACGCCCACTGTCGGTTGAAACGGTACTACAGGCATACGCGCCGTCCTAATGCAGCCCGAAAGCAGCGTCTATTCCTTACATGCTCTATGCTATTATGCAGCCAGCAAAATACAGGAAGAGGAGGCGTATCTGATAAGCGTCATCACGAATCCGGATATGCCTGAAACTACTGGTGTGCAATAATTGAAGCATGAACACAGTTGAAGCAATCAATGTCCAGCTATTGCAGGCTTCATCAACTCCAACGAGCATCTGAATCGTCTCCTCTTTTCCGAGTACGAAGGTTGCCTGGACATTCCTCCTGTATTCTTTGGCATCCAAGACTTGCAGGCAGCCAAGTGTATTTCGACAATCACCGGCGAGAAATGATGAACGGCGGGCTCAGCTTTCCGTTTCAGGGAGACTGGGTCCCTCCTCCCATCAGTTCCGTCCACCTCCACGCGGCTCTTTACCTGAAATTGCGAAAATATCACGACAATGACCTCAACAATCACCACAACGTTTTCACTCTGCCCGCGCACAGCATCTGTCAGCTGGACCGTTGGCCCTTTGCCATTTCTTACCTTTCCCCTTTTCACCTTCAACCCATCCGACAAGGCATTCCAATGTAGCCTTTGACACTGCGAGCGGGACAAGCGTAGAGGTGGCCGAGTACCGGGGGCGAGTAGCTCTGCGAACGAAGTCCTACGCACCTTCGCTCACATCCTGAGCAGCAGCGCCTGGTGCCACCAAGTGCCTTGCCTTTGGTTCTCTCTCAGCTGGTCTGTTGCAAAGGGCAGCATTGGGCTATTGTTGCCAGGCCCCTGTCAAGGCTTCGGTCACGACGGCCTGGGGCGGCAGTGTTTGCGCCGCCGCTGCGCAACCCCAAGGATATCGCCTGGGAGGGTGCGCAAGACGGGCCTATGCGATATTATGGATTTCTGGCCACAGATAGGCCGTCCCACCAGCCTCTGTTCGAGGCCCCGGGTAGCATGCTGGGCACCGGTGGTCATTATCAGAGCCTGCTACTGCACTTGGCCAACATGTTTG
>JASANA010003058.1:0-14316 GCA_030248095.1 Ptycholaimellus sp. GST1_10
AGTTTCATCCTCCTTCTATTCACAGAGTACTTTCTAAAGCTGATGAAGAGAGCTGACAACTAGGCAATAGATGGCGTGCTAGGGGCAATATTAACCTTCAAAACTGTTGCGCAAGCTTGCTCACATCTAAATACTGGAACAGAGAAAACACAAAGACACCAAATCCACAATTGAGCTTTCCAAGGTGCGAGGGTTGCGGGGTTGGTGGAAGGGCTGTTTGCAGCGCTGGTGGCGCTGTTTCACTTTGTAAACGATCCATATGATAAGCTCAATCACACCGCAAGTGACGAGAAGGCCCATCACCGCATCCCCTCACTTCACCCCACCCGATTCCTCGACCTTCACACGACATACCCTGTAACAATGGCCATTTGTTTTAGGAAATTTCTAGTTTACAAGCTAGGCTATATGATGGCTAGGCTCAAAAAACAAACTCAATGGTAAAGTTGCCGGGCAGACTCAACATTTTCTTCTCTTCCTTGCACTCATCCAGCTCCACAAGCATAACACCATCGCCTCCCTGCTTGTCCCAGAACTCCATCAGCTTCTCCTCATCTGAGCAGCGCAGCACACCACCCATTATTCCGCACTCATGCTCCACCTGACAGTGGAAAATGTGCCCATCATACTCGCCTTGCTTGAAACCAGCTTGAGACTAACTGGAGGAAAAGGGCAGATTGTACTGGCCCAAGCGCAGCATAGCCAGATGTCGAGAATGCTGATGGACATGGCCTTGGTGCTGATGCTGGTGTCAGAGTGGATGTAGCTGGAGTAGGATTCATTGCACGTCTGGCAACGCTTCTTGTCCCCGCTACACTTCTTCTGGGACTTGGCTGCTTTCTTGGCTCTATTCATCGATTTCTTGGGCAGCAGTTCAGTAGTAACCAGTAGTCACGGAAACACACATATGTAAGCTTTGATATACCACCTGCGTTATTATGCCCCACCGTGAGGACGACCATGGTAGATCAATTCTGAGCCGTGGCAAAGCCATGACAAGGCAAATTGTGTGGCTGTGGACAGCTGCTAAGACTTTTATCCAAGGGTTAGCAATTAATATACCAAACATTAATTAATCTAAACCTTTGATTTGACAGTACTAAAATTCAGAAAACCCTATATTTAAAAAAAGAATGGTATGTGGTTCATTTTCTTAACGCTTCCGCAAAAAATGGCATATTGTACAGACCAGTATAAACAAATTTGCTGCAATTATCGCATGACGTATGAACAAAAAGCACCATGGAATATATCAATTTGGATTACATTAGGTGTTCTAGTAATGGGTGGCATTCTATGTGTGGCAATATCATCAATTTGTTATGAACAAGAAGGAAAGAAACTATGTGATCAAAATAATTGGCCAACTGATTGGGAAGGTCACCATCCACCAGTTTAACCTTTTTTCAGCTCAATTATATTGATTCATCATTTTGTGTTGTTTGTTTTTACCTTTCTTCGTGTTTATAAGGCTATTTGATGTTTTGGATATTTATTAAGCTATTTGTGCAATTTTTTAATCAGATCACCGCGAAACATGGCGCAACCTAATAAATAAAAAAATATAACATGACGTAGTAGTGTTATGCAACGGCAATGCTAAAACTTGTGCTTTGCCAATTGAATATGAAAAAACGTATAACAGTGCAAAGCGTAATGGTGACCGCTAAGTGCATATCCATTGCTTCTGTCATATTTATTTTGTGGTTTGCTACAAATTTCAAAAGTAAGCACACATGTGCAATTTGTTTACATAAATTGTGAACAACAAAGTAATGTCGTATAATATAGATAACAAATACATATTTTAGAAAACATTATTCATTTCAGACCAGGCAATCCAATCAACAAAGAATGTAAACCCTCAGGAATGAACTATATTACTGCTAAACCTTGCATTGCGAATCCGTAAATTAGGCTGAACTGATCAGAATTGCAATCTTTCAATGGACCCTTAATGATCAATTCCTTTATTTTAGATGAGAACTGGAAAATCTCAACGCATGAATTTAAATGTGCCGCTCTTACGTCAACAATATTAGCAGACTGTATTGACCTCAATGTATTACCCCAAGTCTAAACTTGCTAAGATATTTATATATCTGCTTTTGAAATGTACACTGGAAATAACAGTGACAAAAGCTAAGTCCCAAATAACCCAACATGGGAAACTACTCTACATCAAGTAAATTTTGAAGTGGTCTTAAAACATTTCACATGGCAGCGAAATTAGTTTTATCAACCGAATACTGTTCAACCGAATTATTGTCATCCCATTCTGAAACATCTGATGAATTCTCATTTAGTTCAACCTCCTAACATCAAACAAATGGCAGCAAAGTTTTGAATAATTCATAAGACAGCGAAATAAGTTTTAATATGCAAACCTGTTCAACAGCATCATTGTCATTATCTGATGTTACAGCAGATGAATTCAAACCTCATTCAACTATCCAGACAGCTAAAAAAACCCTGACAATGCCCCTGATTGGACATACTATGATTCTGAGATATATAGTACATTATGCTATCAGCATAATCAGACACTTTCAAAGTTGTTTCACTTAGTGTGAATCTAAATGGTTGAAATGGTTGAAAGGAAGACTGCGTTTTTGTTCACAGTTTACATAGGGGAAAAGTTTGTCAAAATCCGTTAAGAATTCGCCATTTCCCATTATGCCCCGTTTTTCAACCTTTCTACCCTAAAATGTAATGTTTCAAATGATCCGGGACCGGTAACACTCCTCCATATTTTCCAAAAATATTATTTGCTTTCAGCGAAAGAATTGTCAAGATCTGATGAGAATTCGCCCTTTCTCAGCATACCCAATTTTCAAACCGTTTTTAGCCCGCATACCTTCAAACCCAAAAAAGTAATGTTTCAAACTCTCTGATACCGGTCTGTCGCCTCCCGCCCGTCTGCGGCCACCCCGCCTGCGCCCAGCCCTTCCTCCGCTATGGCTACAACAGCTACTACACCTGGACGCCAACACATTGACTGGAACCTCCCTTGCTGGGACGCCAAATTGCATTCCAAAAATCCAAAAAAGGATAAGACTCTTTTCTCAATCGACATACAGAGATGGACGTGCAAGTTGTGACAAATTTCAATTGCTTATTTCTGGTGTTCTAGGAACTTTTACAACTCAAGGATTGGCATGATTGTGCCTTTAGGTCTCTAGTTTGTTGTGTTAAAAGCGCAGTTTGTAAAACACAGTTGGTCACTATAAATGCAGCTTCAAAGACTCAAGGTTTGAAATTGGGCTGTACAAAATATTGATTGGCAAATTGAAGAATCCAAAAAAGCCAGAATGGATTAGTTTTCAATGTAATCTCCCTTAGAGGCTTTTACGGAACGCAAACGCTTAGGAACGCTCTGGCAAGCCTTGTGAATAGTGTCCATATAACGCCTATTCCATTCCCTGATGTGGGCCTTCGACTCCTAATCCTGCTGGAAGGTCCTAGCGGTCGCTGAAGAGGCGGTGGCCGAGGTGCAAGACCTCGGTGTCCAAGACCCGGCTCTGGTACTCCAGCGCGTTCACTTTCACCCCGCGTGGGATGAACACCAGGCGCGTCTGCCCACTCGAGTTCACGCCGCCCTCACGCCTCAAACTTTTGCATTGATTTTGGGAATTCCAACTGAGGCGGGCTTTTGGTGGCGCTGAATGTTCAGGTACTTTGTTCAGCTCCTTCCGCCCAGCACTGGAGAAGATGACTCGCATGTTCTGGCGTTTTCTGACTGCTTGCACCGTGAAGATCTTTTCATCACTCCACACGATCTTGTCCCAGCTGAGTTTTCTCCCGAATTGCAGCAGCTTTTTGCTCTTTGGTGGCGCTTCTTTTTCTGCTCTTTGGTAAGGCTGTGGACGAGGCGACATCGGTAGCTGGCCATGCCCAGGTCGGACTTGATCAGGTGAGTCATCGTTCTTCTCGATGTGCCGTGTTCCTTCTTCTTCACTGCTGCCTTCAGGGCTGGGGTTCGGACTTGGATCGATTGGGTATTTCCACGGGCTTGATTGCTGAAGGATGCCCCAGAGGGATTGACTCCATGCTGCTTAATGGCATTGTGGACCGTCTGGCGGGAGAGCTTTCTCGTTTCGGCAAGCGCATGCCAGATTTGGGCATTCGTCTGTCCTGCATGATGTAGGCCAATGATGATAGCTCTCGTAGCAGCGGATAGCGGTCTACCAGGCATGATGAAGGACTCTGTTTTTGGATGCTACTGGTGGCAAAATATATTTGGCATTGTGCGCAAACATGAGGGTTATCTGCTTCAACATACAGAAGCGATCAATCAAATCAAGGCAATCTGCACAACCTTTTTCAGACCAGTCTCACTCAAATGCTAGTTGCGGATGATGGGGGAAATATTTCGTTTCACCGCTTGACATGTTTAATAATAAGGCCTAAATGAACCATCATGTGAAAGGAGAGCTTAAGAATGTCTTTGGAACGTCTGAAACATCAAATTGACTATTGTCAAAACTTGCATGCCCATCTCTGTATGCAGCACAAAGACTAGCCAGCCATTCGAAAGGGCACAGGAAACCAATCATTCTTTGTGTCAAAAGTTACCCAAACACTCAAATAAAACGATTTTAATGTCCAACTATCGCAACAAAGAATTCGAAAACTGCGATGCTCTACTTGAATTTGACAATTTTCGTCTCATCCAGATTCTCGGCAAAGGTGACCTGGCGAATATGTTGGTCGATCGTCTCTGCGTTGCCTGCCAATAGCACTACTCTCTGCGTCTTTCAAAGCTATAGGGCACGGGTCAAGAAGAATGGAGCTCAAAGATGGTCTAAGGAAGATAAAAAGCGACTGAAAGAGTGAAGGAAGGCTGAAGGCTTTCTTGAAGCGTAGGGAGGCAGCCTCGAACTCCTCCGGCATCAGCGTTCCACTGGCCCGCATCCGCTTCAGCTCCGCGTCCATCTTCACCGCACAAAGCCTGTACAAGGCGTCCCCTGCCTTTCTCCCCTGTCTTTTTCCCTAGGGGCTGGGTGGAGAGGCTTGGGCTTCGATTTTCAGGAGTAATGCACTTCAACTTGGTAAAACTTGGCAGGAGTAATGCACTTCAACTTAGAGGAAGGGCAGACGCTGATCATTGACAGTGAGTACGATGTGGTGTATGTAGCGGCTGTGCTTGGTTGCCAGTACGGCGTCCAGAGCCTTCTTCGTCTCCATCTTTGCAGAGAGGTTGTAGAAGTAGTGCTGCTGCACCTTCCCTGTCTGCCCCGTCTGCGAGGCTGCAGTTGAAGCACCGTCTCACTTTGGTTTCAAAAAAAGCTAGTCTTCCTCTGATACCTGGGCTGCAGCACCAGCCGGAGTTGGAGAGGAGTACTGGGCGAAAAAGCCTGGCACCCAATAATAATGTGGAAGATGAAGTGGCTGATGTGATACTGATCATATAACCAAATGAGCTTCAGCTAATTATTACATCTCAAGCAGAGAAAATGACATTCCTGGACGTAGGCCTGAAAAGTCAAAATAATACCATTGGGACTAGCATCTACAATAAGACAGATGATTTTGACTTCAAAGTAATTTGGTACAATAATCCGAATAGCAACACGCATTCATATGTTGGGCTAAACACATACTGCGGCGAAATTTTCAGGTCTGCAAAAGTATGCAACAACTCCAGGTTAGAGTTAAAAACCTCACAAAAGAATTCATGCAAAAAGGCTGGTGTTAGGAATCGCTTGCTAAAACAATAAGTAAATCTACATCAAATAAAGCTACATGCATTGCAAAGTTTGCGATTATTGAAAAAAGCAAATTTATTTATTCATAGGAGCAATTTACGAATGAACACCTATAGGCCGATTCGAATCCGCGCCAACATAACCCTGTGGTGACAAGATACGGTCAAAAGGGCACATGTATGCGCACAGAAAGTAAAGAAGCCTGCTCATTACGTTTGTCATCACTGCTTTATCCAAATCTCCGACTGTCCCTTCCAGCGGTTTGGCCGACGATGGCTCCGGGAAAGAAGAACGGGAACAAGAGCAAACGCGCCTCCCCCCCCCCAGTCCAACTCAAATATAAATCAAATGAATAACACGCCAACAAGGTGTGTTCCCACTCAATTCTCAATCTACTAGACCTACTAGAAAATCATCCAAGAGTAGCGAAAATTTTAAAGAATTTTTCAACAAATTTTGAAAAATGTGTGTCATAAGATTGAGCCTAGTTGTCACTGACGAGCTGGGCTAGGCTCAATCTGCAGCGGAGTATCACATCATTAGGGAGTCTCCCTGCTTTTACAACTATATAAAACTCTCAGTTCATTTTCATAGAAATAATCTCTGTCCATATAAAATGACCCACAATTTAAACAAAATTAACAATTTTATAAGCTTTGTTGTTGTTTCAGCTTCAACAATAGTTTTTTTAAAAATTAATTCAACAATTTTAATAACAATAAATCTTGTCTTTTTAAAAAAACTGCAACACAATAAAATTTTTAAACAAGTAGATGGCGCAAAGCGCAATGGGTGACCGCGGAGCTAAACACGCCACAAAACATGAGTTTTAAACCCCACAAAACATAACCATTCAGGACAAAAAGGTTTTCCAAATCCGTTGATAATTCGCCATTTCTCAGCATACCCCATTTTTAAACCGTTCTACCCAACAAGTAATGTTTCAAATGCTCTGTGACCAGTTCCACCCCTCCAGATCTTGCTAAAATTTTCTTGATCCACAATATCAACAATTTTAAAAAAATATTGTTAACATTGTGGCGTTTCCTAAGCCAGTTTCGTCGACCTTGAGTTGATGGTGCGGGTGGAAGAGAGTTCAGTTCAGTCTTGTCTATAACCCCTTCCTGTCGTCCCTATTTTTCCCTGCTCGGTGACCGACTAAAGAGAATCTCGCTACGTTACTGCTGCATATCACCACAGCGTTTGGTGCAGAGAGCTTGGTTCGCTAAGCTGTACCATCCCATCTACCACCTCTACAAAGCCTACTACAATGCCCAGCCCAACTTCCGCCCACTGCGCCCTTTCTACAACTTCAGCCTTTGATCTTGCCGCCTTCTAACGATGGCGTTCAAGTCAAACTGCTCAAGTCACCGATCTACCGCGACAGGACAGCGAACCGAAAACAGCCTGCAATCGACTGCCTTTCGCTTCGCTGCCAGACAAGCTCACCTGCAGCGACAGAAATTCACACAGCCATGGCCGGCTTTGTGAATTTCGATTCGATGACATGTGACTACGCTGCAAGGAATTGAAAATTGACTTTGAGTCTATTTTCAATATCTGCTCTTCACCAGCAACATCGCAGCCCAGAGTTTCACGCTATCCTTGAAAGGATATTGCAAAACTCTCTACGTCAATTAACGTCATCGATGACGTCAATCAACGTCATTGCCACTGTACTTTGCTGCAACCGGTACCAAGAACCGACATTGCTGCTGGGGCATCAAAAATTAACTGCAAAGTTTATTTTCATGCCATCTATGCAAGCACCACCGATGGCAATTTCATTATCCTTGAACATATTCTGAAATTCCCTGCAGCTGCCAGCTAACCAGCAGAGTTTTTGTCTTCGCTGCTAGAGTTCAAAAATTGGCTCCGGTCAGTTTTCAAAACTCACTGCTGCCTGCTGTAATCTTCGCTGGCCAACACCATTTACGAAATTGATTCGGATTTGTAAACTTTCGAGCATCGCTGGAAAAAGACCAGCCCGATTCAGAATCGGCCACTGTCTTTCGACATTGCCCATCTAGATTTACTAATCTCTTATGATTACATAAATCTTTGAGCAGAAACTGGAAGACAATCAACGAAACTGGCCTCTTCAGAATTGGCCTCTACTCTTTGATGGTTGACAACGACCTGAACAGACATAGCCTAGTGGACTGCCTGGCACTGGCACTGGCTGGTGGAGCGGGGATTTGAGCAACAGTGTCGCGGCAAAGACTCCGTTGTATCTCTCTCCAAGGCCTACCTTCTGGTCAGCCCCAAGCCTCGGCCCGAATGGAAGCTGGTGCGCGTGGTGAAGAAGTATGTGGGCAAGGATGGCATCTGCTGCTTCGTATGCATCGTCGATGGCTCCGGCTACTTCTCCGACCACTCAATTGCCCACCTGCTCCCTCTGGAGGCCGAGGTGGAAGAGGAGGAGGATGAGCGAGCCACGTCTGCCCATCCGGTCCCCAGCAAGCTGGAGGAAGGCAATGACGTGTTGAGTGGGGAGCTGGCAGGAGCTGCCTGCACCCGCGGCCTCACCTTCAACTTGACTACTGCTTATCCCTCCCTTCCCAATTCAGCCTACTCCATTTCTCTTTATCCTTTCTGTTTTGCTCCAGGCCTTTAGCCTTCCTGTTGAGCTTTATCATTTTCTTGTGCCCTAGTTTCAGCTTAGGGCCCTCCTATATGTCGGCTCCAGGGCGCTCTTTTCCATCTGTATCATGTTCATGCCCAGCATGGTGATTCTCCTCTTTTTCCGCTTCACCTGTAAAAGAGGCCTGGGGGCAACTGTCGGGGCATGTGAGTGCGGGGCGAGGGGAAACGGTAGACTTCCACCTGAGAGTTGCCTCACTCATTCTACATTTCATATGGCCCACGCTCATTGGCTCCTGACCTCTTCCCACTCAAACCCCAGACACAGCCCCACCACTGCCTCTGCTGCAATCACTCTTGCTCTATTCTTCCATCCCGCTTTGGACCTTTCCAGAAGCCTTTGCTGGCGGAGTTCTTGGCCTTGCGCGACACCGTGACCAGCCTCAGCATCCTCAAGTCCGCCAAGCTCAGCAAGAAGCGCGTCCTCATCCTCCCAATCGCATCGCACACAACGACAATGCCATCGGGTCCTAGGATTGCATCATCCCCACTCCTCACCTCCTCCTCCTCCTACCCCAACAGTAGTACTGAAGTTGTCAGAAAATGACATTATGTGTTTTTGAATGTTAGAATTTAATTTCACCTATTGTTAATGCAGCCAATAAATTTGTTTATCTTTAAGTTATGGTGTGGTCTAAATTGTTTAGATAAAGGAACGCTTTTGATGGGGTAATTTCATCTTTGCATTGAGTGTGCAACTGTAACAAGGTAATATCGGATAACGCCAATAGATGCGCGGCCTTGAAACTTTGCAGGAAGTTATGTTTCATTTAAGCCTATTTTTAAATATCATTTATGATTGTATTATGCAATAAATGATGTTCGTCTATCCTTGTTTCATCATTTATGAAAAATTGATTTCTGAGGTGTTTGATTAATAAAATTATACTATTAATATAAAAAAGGCACTTTTTCGAAATATTTTCGAATTTTGAGGCTTCAATTGTCGAGGTTTTTTGACAATTAATCAAGAAGGAATCAAAATTTCGCCAAGCCCAAAAAAACGTCCCAAGCCATGCAAATGCAAGTTCATGCAAAATTTCAGCCAATTTCATTGAAAAACTGAGGAGTACGGGCTGTGGAACCACAAATATATATATATATATATATATATATGCGGACAGATGGACGAAAAATGGGGTAACTGTATAAGCGGGCCTTGGCCGCCCGCTGCTCCAGGCAGGGCACCAGAGCTCCTCCGGCCTCCGGGCACGGGCGCGACCTCCCCTAAGCGTCGCCTAGCATGCTTCGCATGCTAGGCTATGCTCCGGGGCCTCCGCGCCCATGCCCTCCGGTCTACGGAGCTCTGACTGCCCTGCCCGTCGCAGCAGGCGGCCTGCGGCCGCGCAAAAATGTCATTATTGGGGCTGAGAATGGCCGGCGATTGGTGCCAGTTTTGTAAATGTTACTGTTCGACCTTTCTTATTTATGACGCGTCCAGCGGAGTGGGGAATATACGTCATCTGAAAGCCTTTTTGTCCCCCTGCCGCTAGCGAGAGGTGAGTGTAATCGTATGGATTCGAATGACTCCACTAAGGTAAGGATAGCAACTGCACCCCAGTTCCCCCTTGCCCACCTCACACAGAACTTAGTTGCTAGCAAAGAAGTGCGCTACTAAAGTGGCCTAATGTTAACTCAGATTCGAGTCCCTCTAAGAAATTCGCCTCAACATGATCCCCTTCAATTTTGCTAGGGGTCATTGTATGAGAGGCTACACTCCCCTCAACTGCAGCTCCATCCTCCTCTGGCCGACCGGCTTGGCCTAGGGCTATGTGACAGTCTGAGGACGTCCAGCACCACGTTATCGCATTGGCGTTTTAGTTGTGGCGAGCCTTTAACTGCCCATCAAACTGAGAAAATTCATGTTGGCTTATAACGTTTGGCCTGATTCACTGCTGCCTGCATGAAGGCTAGCATTGCTGAAAAGCTTGAACCAATATCCATGACAAATGCGGCCAAAAAAGAAATTGCATGTTTCATGTTGCTTTCTGGTTTCTCATGTGAACAATTGTGGCAAATCGCATGATCTATTTACTGGAACTTTCGGTCCCATTGAAGGGTCTCTAGCTGTGCAGCAGGTATGAACCAGAGCCGCGATGCCAGGTTCCCAGTCATGTTTGGCTTGAAAGACAGCTTTTGTTCAGCTGCAGACTAAAGAAAGCTGTGGTTGGATAGAGTGAATGAGGCGGCAGGTTGTTATGACTAGAAGGCTAGACAATCACATCTCCACCTTACAAACAATTGCCTTCAGTACTGTCGACTATGAATCAAGGAAGTTGGTAAAAAGTACGACCTGGGTTCATTCATTTGGATCTCTTTCATTTTGTAGATTGCATCATTATTTAAATTGCTAAAATAGTATGGTGTTTATACAAATTATTCAATGAATTTAAAATTGATTTTTTTGGATACTTCAGTATTATGTTGAAGACTGCAAATTTTTGATATGGCTCTATGTTGAATGTATTCTCAAACTTGTGGTAGGATATTCAACGTTTGTCGTTAATACTCTCTAAAATACTCCCTAAAATGAATTTTTGACCGCGGAGTGGCCCGAAGGGCTGTCACGTAGTGCATGTTGTGGGCAATGCACTACACAAAGACTGATCTCACGTACTATCATCCATTGAATAGATGCAGAGAAGAAGGAGAAGTAGGAGTTCGGAAAAATGGTTTTAAGCAGTTTTCTAATTATTGGTACCATTATTTGGATAATTTGATGATGCTCTTTCCAATGCAAATATAATCAGAGCGATTGGGGTTTTCTGTGAGGAGCAAGAGCCTTATCAATTTTAAGATCTAGCAAAAACCCGAAAACGTCCACCTGGGTCAACGAGAGGAGCTTGGCACTGACGGTTCGCCTTGCTCGCGTGCACCAGCCCAATTAGCACTATTAAATGTTTCGTCCACCCCCATTCTATGCAGTCTATTCCATCGCCACCAAATTCTTATGAAACAGCTGACGTATTATGGAAAAAATACAAAGGTCTTCCAACAGGATCAATTAATTTAGTTTTGAACAAAGGCTTAAATGAAATGTCACTCGTAAAAAACCAAATTGTAGGCACAAAATCCTCACTACCTTCTGCTGCCAAATCAAATATTAACTAATACTTTAACCAGTACTGTTCCTTTAGATCGCTTATACTGATGAATTGTTATCTTTTTATATTTTGACAGTTATTATGTTTAAATTTCTTGCAATAAAATTCAAATAATGATCAAAACTCAAAAGTAAACCCAAAATCTGAATGTTTTTTGCGCGGCTGAAGACTGCCTGCCGCGGAGGGCAGGGCAGTCAAAGCTTCAAAGGCCGGAGGGCATGAGTGCGGAGGCTTCAGAGTGTAGCCTAGCATGCGAAGAAAATTCTTAGATTCCTCAATGACACGCCCATTGTCTGAAAATGGCAATTATTATCAATTACAATTGCATCTCCATTGACTACATTATATTGCTGCTGCTACCATGTCAACTCCGTCCTCACCTACCACGGACACCACATTCCTCTCAGTCAACCCCGGTACCAGTTTTCCTCAATATGGCTCTGTTCTCCTTCCAGACTCTGCTGGCAACTGCCTATATGATCCTATTCTTCAGCACTTATCTTCTTCTATGATGAAAAAATAAGCTAAACATTTTGCAGCCATGTTCATTGGACCCTGTGTGTAGGCTGTGGTTACTGCAGGGATTGGTAATGGACAGTTTAACAGCATCTCCTTTCCCACCGACTATTTCGTCAGCAACAACGACTGCGAAAAGCATGTTTGCCCTCAAATTTGCAATCTTGGTTTATGGTAATATGGTTACTGGTCATCAGCCACCAACTAGGGTTCACTACTGAGACCAAATATGTAATTAAGGAGAGGATGCAAGCCTCGCCATCCATAAGCTGTAGAGGAGGGTTAGTCTTGTGACTGGAGTCCCTGAAGAGCAGGGTAAACGCCAAAAACACGATTTTCTGTTTATGTCCATTTACATTTGATTGGATACATTTTCCATCCATTTTAATGCATTCACATTTACATGAGAGTTTATGGTATTTTAGAAGTATAAAACGTATGCAAGTACGCATGCAAGTAAGCATGCGTTGGTGTGCAGGATGGCCCCAGAAGGCATGCCCGGAAATTCCATTTGGATGTAGGTCGCAGGTGGCGGAAACTATGAGGAGGGTAGTGAAGGGTGCTGAGGGAGTAGTAAAAGCTGTTGAGGGCTGTGCAATTATTAATGCGTCATTGTCTCCATTATACCATATTGACTGTAACCATCTGTATTACATGTGCCTTGAAAAACAGCTCCCAGAGTAGAGCCAAACTGTCTAAAATTAATTTCACTTATTTTAATTTTGGAGCAATAAACGTTTAAAAATTGAAAAGTGGAGATGATTGGAATCTAAACTGTTTTGCTTTCAAAAAAAAGGTCCCCCAATAAATGTTGTTATGAAGCTCATCATCATCATCAGTTTTACTCCGGGTAAGAACAGATCAGCAAATGTAGTGGGGCTCTGAACGAGAGAAGAAGGGGTGAATTGATCATGTATCCTGCATCATATCACATTGTTGGAGTTTAGGAGCTTGAAAATGGCTGCTAGGAACTGTCTTCGCCGCGCACTTGCTTCCTACGCAAGACACGCCTCCACAGGCCATTTACTCGGCTAAGCCATTGAACCTTCATTCCATCCATACCGCCAACTACCACTGCTAAGTGGTGCCGCCCGCGAAGGCCAGTGTTTATTTATAGGAAAATGACTGGGCAACCATGCACACTGTCATGCTCTGCAGGTTCATAGGTTTGCTCTGTTTGAGGCACATGCGGTAGCAGTGCTGACGAAGATACGGGTCAGCTATTATGTGACGCCAGTTCCGTGAATCTAGGTTAAGTATAGAGAGTCATGTTTCATAACCTCATGTCAGGGCTTCCACTATGCATCGGCGCATGATGAACTTGGCGCAGCTTGGCCGGACCCTTTCTTTTTGAATCACCTTTATGCTCGCTCACTCATATTCTAGCTTTGTACCGTATGTAGCTCGTGAAGGCCTGAGTGGGTTTGATTGGTGGCATGCAGTCATTTTTTGATCATGTGAGATTAAACTGGGGTAAAATTTGGCTTATCTATCATTTTAGGTCTAATACTAGTAATCAATTCTTATTTGTGGTATTCAGAAACCTTTATTTTTAATAACTGCAAATTGACAATAATAAACATGACAGAACATATAAGTGATCTAAAAACTATTGGTGTAGTGGCAGTCGTTATCAATGTAATACCTATATTGTTTGTTCTGGTATTGTCTGCATATGTTATCAAGCAGTTGGTTCAAGTTGTTCGTTTCAACCTGGGAAATCTGCGCAAAGATTTGAATCAATTGATTGTTGAAGTAGAAAAGGCAGAAATAGACATTACTGTTCTCTTAGCTATATGTGAAGAAAACGGAGTAACTGCTTCCCAGATGGCTGCAATATTTGCCAAAGATGCTGACCGTAAACTAGTTGTGCAGAGGCGGTTTGGTGCAAATTCCAGATCTCGAGAGAAACCTGGCAAAATTCAAGATTCTTGTCTAAGGGATATCCGGCAGAGAAATATCTAGCACCATACATGCAGTTTGAACAAAAATAATGCAAGTTTAACCAATTGACATGATTAAACGTTTTTTTATTTTATATATATTTGTTTGCAGTTGTTTCATGCTTTGTAGTTTGTTTTATATTGACATATTTGCTCTTTTGTTTTTAATATTTACCCTGCAATCACGTTTTAAACATATTTTAATATTTGGAGCTCCGCGATGACCTATTGTACTCTGAGCTATATAATTAACCATATTTATGAGTACCATAAACCATATTTTTTTAAAGTTAATAGAATATTGGGGGTATGTCAAAGATTAATAGTCAACAACAAGTATAATGACACAAAAAGTAAACCAAATATCACTTGCAATAGCCAGTTGAAGCAAGACGCTGTTTC
>JASANA010003060.1:0-21889 GCA_030248095.1 Ptycholaimellus sp. GST1_10
CAAAATTAAATTTTTCACGAATTTTTTTCACCCTTTGCCTATGCTACAACACATGAAATTACGGGTTTTTTTTCTAAAAATTTTACACCATAATTGAAAAAATGGCTTAAGCGCGCAAGCTTACTTTGATGGTCCAAAGCCATGAAAAAAATATTGAAGTGATCTGAGAGGGGTTGCATTCTCTTGACTCTCCCTATAAGATAGACCCATGCTCACTGCATTGTGACAAGCATAGGTGGAGTGCTGAACTAAAGTTGCGCATCGTGAGATCAGCATCCCGGTGCATGTTTGGGGTTACTGCAGACCAACCAGTTCTCACAGCCCAATTTTACTGCCCACGTTTGAAGGGTGTTGCAACTGATGAGATTGCCGCTTTCTCAAGAGGCACTCTGCAAATTCAGCTCATTTGTTTTGGCCACCTCACTCCCCCTTTCACTTGTTAAGTTTTATGAAAAATCATGCTGGGCAATGAAATCCTCCTAGCCAATGCAGAGGTACATTATCCCTGGAGAGATCATGCTGTGCTCATGACTTCGAGGTATGGAGTGGAGGAGATTCCTGCCTTGCAGATGGAGTACAAAGGCCCGGATGAGCCGACAGAGGTGGACAAGGCCACGACCAACCACCTCGCCAACACCTGCGCCCTCAACATCCGCGACCACCTACCAGGAGGACACTGCCCCCGCACCCTCCGCAGATCCTCCCCCAGCCCCCAGCAACCCTCCAACCTCTGCTTCTCCACCCAACTCCAGGCTCGCCCAGTCGACTCCCCCAATGCCACCCGCAACCCCTCGCCCCCACCTGGACCCAGCGCCTGGAGAATCTGCGAGTCCAGAAGGAGAAGATCGCCAGAGATGTGCAGCGAGCTGAACAGTGGGAGGAGGAGGAGAAAGAATCACCAGCCCACCCCGCGCCACACCACGTCACGGAAGAGGAGTGGGAGGAAATGTGGTGGTATCAGTGGGATGAGAAGGAGGCCATCCTCGCCATCAAGCAGATGGACAAGGAAGGCTCATGGCACGAGTTCTGCAACTGGCAGTCATTGGAGCATGACGCGATCCCCTGCCCCCTGTGCTCGGAGTACAGAGAGCGACGCGACAAGTGGAGACAGGAAGACAGGGAGAAGGAAATGGGAGAAGCACCGGCGAAGAAGAAAGAAGGTGGGGATAGAGATGGAGGATCGGGAGGAGCAGGAGGAGGGAGCTCAACCAAGGGCACCGGAGGCAGCGGAGGAGCCGTCGATGGCCAGCAGGGAGGTGGAGAGGCAGAGCAGGAAGGAGAGCTGGGCGGCGGCAAAGGCGATGGGGCCAGAGCCGAGGAGGATGAAGGCATCCTGGAACCACCTGACAAGAGAGCCGCGCTCGCCCTCTTCATGTTCCAAGCCGTGCCCCCTGAGCAACCTCGGCGCCCCCACAGCCTCCTGCCTCCAAATGAACTTTCTACCATCCCCCTTTCTTTCCCCCCTCAAGCCACCTTTTATAATGTTCTCCGCCCCTTCCCCCACACCTGCTTTTCGCATGTCCTTTCCCCCCGAGATCACCCCATCATGCCCGAAGCTGCCCCGCGCCCCTACATCTGGGACCAATGCCGCCCCTACAGCGAGGATCCTGTGGACCTGCTGACGCCCCAGGATGGAGCCGAGCCCCTGCCAGTCTGTTTGGGCTATGATGAGGAGAAGGACAGTGCCCCCGTCATCTCCGGCCTCATCAATGGCTTCCCCTGCTGCCTCGCCATACTACGTGAGAGCAGTCTTTGCAGCAGCTCTGCTCGCAATATGCACTACGTGAGAGCAGTCTTTGCAGCAGCTCTGCCCACAACATGGACTACGTGAGAGCAGTCTTTGCAGCAGCTCTGCTCGCAATATGCACTACGTGAGAGCAGTCTTTGCAGCAGCTCTGCCCACAACATGGACTACGTGAGAGCAGTCTTTGCAGCAGCTCTGCTCGCAATATGCACTACGTGAGAGCAGTCTTTGCAGCAGCTCTGCCCACAACATGGACTACGTGAGAGCAGTCTTTGCAGCAGCTCTGCTCGCAATAAGCACTACGTGAGAGCAGTCTTTGCAGCAGCTCTGCTCGCAATATGCACTACGTGAGAGCAGTCTTTGCAGCAGCTCTGCCCACAACATGGACTACGTGAGAGCAGTCTTTGCAGCAGCTCTGCTCGCAATATGCACTACGTGAGAGCAGTCTTTGCAGCAGCTCTGCCCACAACATGGACTACGTGAGAGCAGTCTTTGCAGCAGCTCTGCTCGCAATAAGCACTATGTGAGAGCAGTCTTTGCAGCAGCTCTGCCCACAACATGGACTACGTGAGAGCAGTCTTTGCAGCAGCTCTGCTCGCAATAAGCACTACGTGAGAGCAGTCTTTGCAGCAGCTCTGCTCGCAATATGCACTACGTGAGAGCAGTCTTTGCAGCAGCTCTGCCCACAACATGGACTACGTGAGAGCAGTCTTACAGCTCTGCAGCACTACGTGAGAGCAGTCTTTGCAGCAGCTCTGCTCGCAATATGCACTACGTGAGAGCAGTCTTTGCAGCAGCTCTGCCCACAACATGGACTACGTGAGAGCAGTCTTTGCAGCAGCTCTGCTCGCAATATGCACTACGTGAGAGCAGTAGTTGCAGCAGCTCTGGAAGAGCAAAGCAGCAGCAAAGATGCTCGTGGATGCTATCTTTCTGAAACTGGACCCATTGCTGAAATGCAGGACAGACTTCTTCGCGCTCGTGGACTTCCTACTAACACACCATTTGGAGAGACACAACACTTATTACAGCAACATGAAAACCTTTAGAATATCCAAACAACTGCTACATATGTGACTAGAGGAAATCATGATCTCATTCAAGGTGATCCGGCTTTAGAACAAAATTTGATTGTGGCCGATGGTAACACTCTAACACCCCCTGCATAAACATTTCCTTGTGTTCTATTTTTATTTTATTTTCCTTTGTTATTTTATTTTTCTTTCCTTTTAGTATTAATAAATGAACCATGAACCTATTGAACCATGAACCTACTATCGCACTTATTGATTGCCTCAATCTCATTGATTGCGTTTGCTATTTCTTTCTTTCAAATTCAAGCCTTTCATTATTTAGCTAAAATGTTAATGATTTTGTATTTTTTCTGTACACGATTATGAAATCAGTCTTTTTCAGATGACAATTTAGTCAGTCCAAATGCTGGAAGAAACGCTGGCAGTTCAAATTGAATATAAGAAATGCGATCAAATGCATGCGAGCAAAAAAACTTAAACTAAAAAACGAAAGATCACATCACCAAATGCAATAGACAACAAAAACTAACAAGGGCATAATATTTCAATTTTATTATTATTATTATTTTTATTTATTTTCTAACACATGTCCCATCAAGAGACGTAAAAAACATAATACTCCCAATACATCAATTAAAAATAAAAATATGACATTAATATCCCATTTTAATATTTATAGGACATCTTAATTTATTTTATGTGTATTATTTAGTGAATTTAGAATACTTTGTACCATACGTCTCTTGATGGGACACGTGTTAGAAAATTAGAAATAAATAAAGAAAAACTGAAATTAAAATCTGAAAATGAAAATCAATGAAACTAAGAATTCGATTTGATTTCAAAAACAATCATCAATTTCTTTTCGAGGTGTTTTACATGTTTAAAAGAACACGAAAAGCAGTTTGAATCATGCAATTTTTAAAAAAAACACTGAGCTGGCTGTCATTTTCGAGCTAAACCGAAAAGCAGTTAAAAGCAATCAGAAACATTGAATAACAAACGAATAACGATCCTGATTTGTGAAATTTCTTCGCAAATAGAAAGATACATCAACTTTTTGGGTAGACATCCATCTTTCTCATGTTTTTCTGATGTTTCTGATGTTTTTTTCTGATGTTTTTATAGTGTAATTGGCCACAAAACAGCACCATGTAGTTATTTTTGGACGTAGAATACGAAAGTGGCAGCCATTTGCTTCTACCTGGTCTCCATGGGCTTGTACCAGCATATAGGCAATTTTGGAATTTAGGCAATTTAGGAAACAACAGCATATAGGCAATTTTGGATGTAGATTGCATTTCTTGTGTCCGTTAGCTTCTACATGGTCTTTATGGGCTTCCACCCGGTCATGGTGAACAAGCAGCTCATCATCAACTTCACCGCGAGGCATTCTCTAGGGTTTTTGGTCTCAGAGACAGCAGCATTCTTAGGTCGCAAGATATGCTCTAAATTTTGAAATTTAGAGAGGTCTTTATTTCAAATCCTAAATTTCGGCCAATTTTAGGGTTTCACTTGCACTATCCGAAACAAATGGTATTTGATACATTCACTTTGAATTTTAATGCACAAATGTTATGACAAACGTTCATCAATAGACGGTTTGCGAACTTTCAATTTCCAAATCTTAATTATATTAAATATTTTAAGACCGAATCACTTTAATTTATTAGGACTTATTGATTAATTAATATTGATTAATGTTATTAATTTATTGTTGACAAGTCTTATTTATTATTTTATTTATTATACATTATTGTGTAACTGCCTCAGTAACCAAAATTAGAGCTATACCACTGTACTATTGGTGACAATCAGTGCAGCATTTTAGAGCCAACAGCTGATGCATTTCAGTTTATTGCTTAACAAGGTAAAAAAATCACCCAAATCTGTGGTTTCACGACGTACTTTTACATAATCTTAGTTACATAATTAGTTATAAACATTAAACTTTCTTAAAATGAACATAATATCTGTTCATATTTTAATGACTAATTCAATCATTCAAGTGAATGTAATTTGTTACCAGATTAAATCTAAACTTTCCCAGAACACGATTCTTTGGACACTCCTGATTGATCCCGCCCATAATCTTAGTGATATTAACTGCTGTTTTGAATACAAAATATTGAAATAACAAGTTTTAGTCTAAATTGGTCACGAATTACGTTCAGTTTTATATACAATGTGCTCATTTCTGATTATTTGAATGTCATATCTGAGCTATCTTTTGCTGAATCAATAAAGGCATTAACTGATTGTGCATTAAAATGTGTGTCAGCTGCATTGCTTACAAAAACATACTTGAATGAATGTGAATGTCCCTGACATGTCGGTGAGGACGTGCTCGACAGGATGCATGATTCGAGGGGCGCAGGAGAAGATGGAGTCCAAGAATGTGCTGCAATTCCGAGAATGTCTACAGGGGGTAGGCATTTACAGCGCCCAAGCTCGCAACCAAAAAACAAAAATAAAAAAAAACAAAGAAAACAAAAAAAAAAAAAAAAAAAAAAAAAAAACAAAAAAAAAAAAAAACAACAAAAAAAAAAAAAAAAAACAAAAACAAAAAAAAAAACAACCCCAAAAAAAAAAAAAGAGGAAGGCCCCCCCCCCCCCCTTCATACACCTGACTTAGGGAGACCATTTCTCAAGCGCACTTAAAGCTAATGAACCACCTTTTTTTAATGAAAGTAATTCTATCTGTTCCTGACATACCTGCCATTTGTGACGCAAAAGCTAAAGGCCACCTACATTACAGTTTTGACGAAAAGTTCAATGTTAAGTGACGTTTCAAGAATTTATTTCTCAGGTTCTTAAATAGCTAGAGAGACCCCAATATTTAGCACAAACTAGCTCTAGGTGTCCTTTATATTCCGTTGGCTCACAATATCCCAATTTGTAAAGCCAGCTCATAGGCTAAGCAATCACATTGACTTATTAATTGGTTGTGTCAATGTCATTTCAATAAACAGAATTGAGTTGCATTACTTATGAGTCAATTTTGAGCCAACAGAAAATGACAGTCATGCACTTATATGGGACATTTATAGTTAATTTGTGCTTAAATTTGGAGTTTCTTGCTATTTTAGAACTTGAGAAATAATTTTTTGAAAACATTGAACTTTTCGTCAAATCAGTTTGTAATTTAGGTGACCTTACAAAAACGAACAAAACTCTGGCTAGGAACAAGCTTTTGCGCCATGAAGTGGTTTGTAAATCAAGAAAAGATAGAAGTATTTTCAGTAAAAAATTGTCTCTCCAGCTTTAGGTGCGCTGGACAAATGGTATCCCAAAGTCAGGTGCATGAAAAAGCCCCCCCCATACTGTCCTACTTCCTTACTCATTCCGGTTGAACTCCTCTCTACTCTTCCCCGAGGTAAAACGCCTCTAGTTCTTCAAGAGCTCTGGAAAATTAATCAGAACTCAGAAATCAATAATTCTCTATCTCCCCCCTGTCTAAGTGGAGCAGGGGTTAGGGAGTGGTGGTGGTGCAGAGTCATTAATTGTCTGCGCTGGGCGCTCCTTGGAGGCCGCTTTTTCTGAAGTGGGGGGTAAAAAGAAGGGTGTGATGGCAGGGCGGGTTATTAATCGCCCGCAGTTTGCCGCTCCTTGGAGGCGGCTTTTTGTGGCTTGCGCAAAAACATAGGCTAGCTGAGGGAGGGGCAATTAGTCCACACTTTCTTCTTGCCACCTTTCTTGCAAAGACTGGGGGAGCAGGTTCCTGATAGTAGGCAAGGGGGGTTCACAGGAGAGTGTGTGTGGTGCTGAAGAGCGGAGTGTGCAGTGAGGGGGGTGTAGGCGGGGGGGGGGGGCGTTTGCGGGGTGCCGAATAGTAGGTAGGAGGGCTAGGCAGGTGGCGAAGTGAGGCGAAGATTGAAGCTTGTGGGATTTGGGGCCAAGCCTTCGCTTGCCAGGAAGCCACCACCGTGCACCTTACACACTGTCAAAACAGTCATAATATGCCGCACCAGACAGATCTCTAATAGTCTGTTCCTTGAAGCAGCCACTTGTAGGCTGTCGAAGCAGACTCGAAGTAGCCTGCACTCGTCCAGTCAGCCACCTGTTCGGCTGTGAAGCGGACTTCTAGTGGTCCTCCCTGACGAATCAGCCCCCTGTTTGGCTGCGAAGCAGGCTCGAAGTAGCCTGTGCTCGTCCAGTCAGCCGGCAGTGCAGCTGAGAAGCAGACTCCTAGTGGTCTGCACTGACGAATCAGCCGCCTGTTTGGTTGCAAAGCAGGCTCATATTAGCCTGCGCTCATCCAGTCAGCCGCCGGTGCGGCTGTGAAGCAGACTCCTAGTGATCTCCGGCCCCATCAGCCGCCTGTTTGGTTGCAAAGCAGGCTCATATTAGCCTGTGCTTGTCCAGTCAGCCGCCGGTGTGGCTGTGAAGCAGACTCCTAGTGGTCCGCCCTGATGAATCAGCCACCTGTTTGGCTGCAAAGCAGGCTTGAAGTAGCCTGCATTGTCGAATCAGCCACCTGGTAGGCCTCAACAGGTGCTGAGGGTTTATTGTTCTGTTCTCCTTCCCATGTTGATAACCAGCCACCTGGTAGGCTGGGCGCATTCCTGGCCACCTGGTAGGCCTGCGCTGTTGCGAATTCTGTGCTTGTCAGCGCAGAGTTCTGTAGAACAAATTCGCTCTCCTCTGCATCCTCCTTCCATCCGTCAATGGCTCAAGGTGGCAAAAGGCGTACTAGGCCTTTGCAGAGTAACTAATGGGCCGATGTGCCTCCGAAGAGAGAAGGAACGAGGGGGCTCTTTGAAGGCGCCCTCATGTGACGGCTGCTCCCATGTCGGCTGTCCCAGCCATATATTCCTCCTGGCTCTCCCGCTTCCTCAGCAAGGCGGGCAGAGTGCAGCAGGGCATGCCTTTGCAATCTTCCTACCTCCCCCCATAAGGGCGGCATAGAAGGAGAGCAATAGGCCGAGTAGGTTGTTGCCCAATGGCTCCTGTTAGCTCTTAGGCGGGGCTTTCCGCAGGCATCTGGTGTTGCAATTCAATCCGCAGTTGGAGTCCACAGAGGAAGGCTGCTGTGAAAGAAGTGCAAGGGGCAGATATCGCATTGTTTGTCATTTTCAGGTCTGCAGTTGAAGTCCACAGAGGAAGGCTGCTAGAGATGAAAAGCTTGACCATTGAGACTTAGTCCTACTGCTGTGTCCGCAGTGGGGGTCCACAGAGGAAGGCTGCTGGAGAGGGATTGCAGGGACAGATTGACTCCTAGTGGCCGTTGGCCTGTGCCCAGTTCATGTCACAGTTGAAGGCGACCCAGTTGCCACTGAGCTTGATGAACTAGGCCGTGTAGAAGCAGATAGCCGTAGGCTTGTGCCAGGCACATTTCAGACCTCCGAAGCTGAAGAGCAGGGAAGAAATGTGCTGGCCGTTGAAGAACATTGACACATCATTCCATCCAGTGACCAATTGATTGGTGAAGAATGATGGGTGGTCAATGAGTGTCTTGAGGCTGTAGGCGGAGATCTGGATGCCGCAGCCAATGCAGATTTGCGCCATTGAAAAGGTCAGCAAATCGCAGTCAGACGCAGAGTAGAACCAAAGTTCTGTAGATATCTTCTTTTATCCGTCTTTAGGATAATAGAAGAGTTGAGGAGAGATTCGCTGAATTTATTTCATTAAAGTAAAACTTTAATGCTATAGTTGGTGATATCTTGAAAGGCAGAATTGATGCCGCTCCTTTTGGACCTTTGAAGGGTGAAAGGAGGCAGAAGGTTTGGAGATGATTGTCAGTGTCCATCTGTATGCTGGCAGTGCGCTCTGCTCCACCAAGGGGAATTGCAGGGCATCTCTGAGACGCAGAGCTTCTCCAGCCGGCGCCACTTGGACAGAGCACAGATGGATGCCAACAGTCCCCTACAACTTCATACCCCCCTCCATCTACCCCCAAGCACTCCCTGTGGAGCTCCAGAAAGTCCCCGTCCTGCTCCAGCAGACGCCTGACCATCTCCTCGCCACAGCTCATGTAGGGAACCTGTTGGGCGGCAAGGCCCAGCCGAAAGGCTGTTTGTATTCCCTACCCCTCCAATGGTGAAGCCCCCATGCTTCATCGGGATGAGAGGAAGTGAAACACTTCATGAGCAAACCACAAATCGATTCCACCCACTTCATCGAGTGGGACTGAATTACAGAACCATCACCACCACCACCACAGCCAAGTTGGACATCGCTGTCATTCAAGAAACCAAGGACGCTCTGCTGCCTCTCCAAGGCATCCGTTGGCAAGGATTGTCAAGTTCACCGGGGCCTGCATGCCGGACCTCATGGCACCCTGATCACGGTCATTGGACACGGCGTTCCTTTCAAGGAAACCCCAGCCCCAGTATTCCCCCTCAAGCCAGCATCGAGTGGCTCTCCATCACTGTCAACTGCGGCAAGAATGACATCTCCATCTACAGCATATGCCGCCCACCAGTCACAGGTGGGAGGTCATACAGCCGCGACGCCAGCCTCTACATCCCTCTCTGGTCCAGTAACGACAGTTCCAGCCACATTCTCCTCGGCGACTTGAATGCACACGGCAGCTGAGACCCCAGCCTGGAAGATGCTCCCGGTGATGAAGTAGATGAATACTGTGATCTCAACTCTTTAACCATTCTCAATTCTCCTGCTCTCACAAGAATCTAAGCTGCTGCCAATGACACTGCTCATGATGTCATTCTCGCCTTCCCCAGCCTTGCACTCCTCGCCGACTGGACCACTTTCCCTGCCCTCGACTCCGACCACCTTCCCATCATCCTCACCACACAAGCCTCAAAAACCCCTTTCCCACCTTCAACATCCCGGCTTCATCTCAAGAAGGCTGACTGGAATAGGTACAAACAGGAGATCGCCAGCTCCAACCTAGACGTGACCCAAGGCTCCCTGGAGGAAGCGAATCACACCTTCACTAGGACCCTCCTTAACGCCATCCACCTGGCCTGCCCCAAACGCCCTCCTCGCCCTTGCCACCCACCACAGCCTCCGAACAGACGAAAGCTGGAGACTGTACCAAGACATTAGAAATAAAGCCTCTCAAACCTACAACCAAGCAAAAATAAGAACCTGGCGAGAGTTTGCAAGTCGTACATACCTATTGCACTCCTCTCCTGCATAGGTAAAACACTCGAATCGATGCTCGCCGTCTGCCTCCTGAACTGGGCTGAAACTTCCGGCGCCATCCCCAACGAGCAGTCAGGCTTCACAGCAAACTGCAGTGTCACCGAGGCCTCCTCCGAATCACCCAGCCCTGCTTCGACGGACTTGTGGCCCCCAAGCCAGCCAAACGCTCCATCATCGTTGCAGTTGATTTTCGAGCTGCATATGATACGGTCTTCCGCACTGGCCTCCTGTGCCACCTCGCCACCCTCCACTGCCCCCCTCTCTGGGTCTGCTGGATGAACGCATGATTGTCGGACAGAAGAGCAACTGTCGAGTGGAACTCTGCAAGCTCACACTCCACCGTCATCTCCGCCGGCCTCCCACAAGGCTCACCGCTCAGCTGTGGCCTATGGAACCTCTACTCCAGCAGTCTCCCATCCAAAATCAAGGCCCCCTCTCTCTCCACGGAAGTCATCCTCTACGCCGATGATATCACTATCGTCTGCCAAGACAACGCAGCAGACCTGGCGGATGCCAGGACAGCAGCACAAGCTGCACTCAGAGCCATCGAGGAGTAGGCTGCTGAAAACTTCGTCGAAATCGCCGGAGACGAGTCAGCTGCCATCCTGGCCACCCTAGACCCCCGCCAAGACCCAACCATGGCCCCACCCCTCCACCTCGCCGGCCACGCCATCCCCTACTCCAAGAGCCTCACACTCCTAGGAGTGGAGCTCGACAGCCAGCTTCGTGCCACTCAGCAGTGCCAGGCAGCACGTAAAAAGCTTGCCAGCAGAAACTCCATCCCACATGCTCTTTCAGGTTCACAGTGCTCGGAGGCCACACTGAGGTCCCTCTAAAAGGCCTTCTACCGACCTGCCGCCCTCCATGCTGCGCCAGCCTGGCTCCCGTTTGCTTCGGCCACAAATTTGGAGAAGTTAAAGAGGAAGAACACAGCTGCAGCCAGGATAATCACATGAGCTCCACCATCGAAGCGAAGCAGGCCTACATCCCCTCGCCCTGACTGCCGCCCATGACACAGCACTGCCAGAGCGGTGAGTAGTTGGTGCCGGTGAGCTGCGATAGGGAGTCCGTCCTGTGCATTGCGAAGCTTCTTGAGCTTGGCAAGCTTCTCCTTCTGGCAGAATGCGAGGTAGGCGCTGAGGATGTACTCGAACTCACTCAGCTCATAGGCCGGCACTTCATAGCGGTTGGCCCGGGCCGTGCTCATTCTGCAATGACAGTGACAAGCAAGGCAGAGGAGTGAAGGCCACTTGAGGTTGCTTTTGTGGAACTTCGCGAATTCCGCCGGGAAGCCAGCCTGGTTGAGGCGCGGGTATTTCCAGCTGCCTTCTCGATCGCTGAGCGCTCGCTTGCGATCTGCCATGGCGACGTATCTGCATTCTCATTCTTCTTCTTAAGCTTTCCTTTTCTGCACAGGTCGATTTATGGCGATCTTTTTTGATAAATAAGTATGATGACACGAGAAGCTTCATCGTCATGATATCTCCACTCACGCAGCAGCCAGCTTTGGTGCAGGGAAAATGGGGAGGCGGAAGAGGAATGTAAAACTTGCTGAAGACGCGCCAGAAGTCATCGGCCAGGCTGCTTTCTCTCCCTGCCCGCTCTCCTCGTCGTCTCCGAAGTATACCCTGCGCAGCAATGGCTTGTACACATGCCAGTTGATGTCGTTCATCTTACCCTGTGCATTTGTCTAGAAATCAAGAACTAACATTCGCACCTAATTTGCGCGCTTTGCATGCCCAGTCTTCCTCTCGAGACCCTTAGTTTGAGAGAAAGTTCACAACAATCGTTGTGTATGCTTAATTCAATTGTTCTTCGTGTTATTTTAGAAGTATCATGTTATTAACAAAATAATTATTGGCAAGCATTGTACAATTTGGGCTTCTTTCCTAAAACAAGGTAATATCAGCTATCACCAATAGGTGCGCGGCCTCAATTAAACTACCTCCTGTCTATAACACATATGAAGTTTCAATACATCAAAAATTGAGCTCAATGTGTGGCGAACGAAAAATTTAGTTGCAAATGTATAAAATTAAGGAAATATCAACTGTAAATACCTTTTGTTAAATGCTACTTTGTTTAGCACAATACACTTTATGCTCTTTGAATCTTAAATCTTAAAATATTAAATAAATCTTAAATGTGTATTTTTATTTATACAGGGGGGGAGGTCTTTTCCGTTCGGCTAACTTTAAAAATTTATTTCTCCAGCCCACCAAAAGCTAGAGGGCTGAAAATTTGTACGGTTAAGGTGGGGCTATGGCTAAGGGCCAGTCCAGCTGGAGAATACTATGAAATTATGGAAAAAGTAAAAAGGTTGTTTTACTTTGAAAGCTGTTTCTCGACATAGGGAGCACCTTAGAAAGATAAAAATTTATATGTAAGTTAAGGACACTTAGGACTAAATTGTGTAAAATTTTGGGCTCAAACGGATTTGATGGGGCTGAGAAATCAAGCCTCAAATTCAGGTGAAAAAAATTTACTGTCGAGGTGTACCGATTTTTGAGTGACTTTACGAAAATGACTGTTTCTCTGGTTCTACTTGATGTTTTAAGCCGCAAATTTTTTTGCAGATCAATGAGGGTTGGTTACAAATTGGTACAAATTTTCAGCCCTCTAGCTTTTGGTGGGCTGGATAAATAAATTTTTAAATTTAGCCGTACGGAAAAGGCCTCCCCCCTGTATATCCAATAGACTTGTAACTATAATTTCTCCAAGTTTTGAGCACAGAGCAATAAAAATAAAAAAGTCATGAATTTTCAACATTTAATTTTATATATTTAAATTAATATCAAATTTTTCAAAATGAATTTGCCAAATGCACATATAGACGCCACGACACAACCTAGTTGGACCTTTTTTGCAAAATTTCAGCCAATTTGTATTAAAAAACATTAATAATAAAATTTTTCCTATTTTTAAATTATTAATTTTAAATATTTTGACCATAAATCTATAAAATCAAAAAATTACGCCATTCGCACAAAAACGTCTCGAGACACCACCCAGAGGAACCCTTATGCAAAATTTGAACCAATTTCGTTGAAAAACTTCTCAGTCACTTCATCCAAGAATGCTCCTGAATACAAAGGACCACTTTCATCCACTTTCCTTATCATACGTCATTAAAACCATTTTGGCTCTTTTGCTTTGCTCAATTTTTCACCATTATTTACGGCACTGTCTCAGCTGGTCGCCCCTGACATATTCGCTATCCTTTCATTTTCACGCGTCCATCAGCATGCCAGCCTTGTGGAAACAAGGTATTGATTTACCGATTGCATTCTTGACCACATTTTATTCAGTCATGTTGTTTCGCTCAATATAGCAAAGCAAAGATGGGCAACATTTGGTCAAATCTATCATAAAGAGATCACACTTCCTGAGAAAGTTTGGCAGAAACGCGGCGTAGGAAATGAAATAGTTTTGCATAGATCGATTGGTACTTCCCATTCGCCTCCACTAATAGGTTTATATTGAGTCTATATTGACTTATTAGGCTTCATTTGCTTTCGTCCGAATCACTCTTGATACGTGAAGCATATGACACTTGCTCCATATGATACCATCTAATGTTTTCTGCTATGGTTTTTTGCGTGGCCGCAGTCCGCCGGCCGCGAGAGGGCAGGGCAGTCAGGAGAATCCGGAGGCCGTAGGGCATGGGTGCGGAGGCCCGGGGCGTAGCCTAGCATGCGAAGCATGCTAGGCGAACGTAGGGGCCGTGGCACCCATGCCCGGAGGCCGGAGGAGTTCTGGCGCCCTGCCCGAAGCGGCGGGCGGCCAAGGCCGGCTTAAGCCAGTTACCCCATTTTTTCTTATCCGTCTGTCCGCATATATCTATATATATCTGCACGGGGCCAGTACTCCTTGGTTTTTCGGTGGAGAAGAAGACGTCCGAGCTCACCCAGAAGCTGAAGGACTCCGAGCAGCGAGAAACGGAGCTGCGGGAGTGGATACAGACTGCGAAGCAGAGCGACTGCTACCTGTCGGTGGAGGACAGGGAGAAGATGGACACGGCCGTCTTCCTGGCAGAGCACATGGCGCGCTTCCAGGAGGCCGGACTCAAGGCGCAGCAGCTGGTGCAATCCATCAACCACCAGCTGAGCAATCCGCTCTACACCCAGGTTCAGACAGCTCAGTGCTGCTGAACGAGGCTGCGATTGCTATTCTTTCTTCTTCTGCAGTTTCTGTCAAAGAAGGGAGACAGCTGCGAGTCGCTTAAGCCAAAGGCAACACCCGCACGGTCCATCTCTCCTTCCCTCTTACACACTCACACATTCCTTTCTTCTCATCTCTGAACGACTCTTGATTCTGCTTGCGGAAAAGAGAAGTTCTAGTGGAGAGAGAACTGCCCCGGAAGACCCCTCACCACCTCCAACCCCCGCAATCCGACACCAGCCTCAGAGGAAGCGCCTTCTTCAACCACGGCGGAACTGCCTACAGCGCCTTCATCACGCAGCCAGTGGCGTACGGCCACGGAGTTCCCGTCGCACAGCCTCTCCCAGTCTACGGAGTCCCGCCAGAGTCAGCCAAGCCGCCAAGAAAGCGAGCATCAAGAAAGCGAAGCATCGGGAGAACATCAACAGCTTTCGACGAACCTGAGGCACTGCGAGCAAGCCATCGCGGTGCTGGGCGGAAACATCGAACACCTGGCCCCGCAGGACCCACGGCTCCAGCCCTCCTTGGCACAACTCTCCCAACTCCATCAAACCCGCCTCGCCCTGGCACAGGCAGTGGGGAGTCTCTCCTCCCCGCCGTCAGAGGGCCAGGAAGCGGCACAACGTCGCCAACCCTCAGCGCTGCCAGCCAGCCAGGAGCTACTGGCGCTATCCGCGGCCCCCCTACCATCCTCCCAGCCGACGGACCAGCAATTGGCTCTGCCCTCCAGTCAGCAGCAGCTAGCACTGCCGGCAAGCCAGATGAGGCTGGCCCTTCCGGCGCCGCCCAGCCAACCAAGCTCCTACTCCTCGCCGCAGCAGCTCGCCTTGCCAGCGACGCTCCCGAGACTGGCGATCGAGCCCGCAGCGGCAGCTCACTCAACTCCCGTCCTTCCCCAACCCTCTGACCTCCACCCCAACTACACAGTGATGATGCCCAACGGAGGGAATCTGCAAGGGCAACTGGTGCCCTACCTCCAGCAACCGGAGGCCTACCGCCCACAGCCGGAGACTCAGCAGACTCCCCTCGCCGTCACCTACCTGCAGGCCCCGACGGACGGCGTGTCCCAGGCCCTCGCCCTCCCCAACAGCGCCCCCGTCTACGTGCACTACCCCGTGGCCCGCGGACAGATCGTCACTCAACAGCCCGCCACCTTCCTTCCCGTCTCCACCTCCCACACCCCCCTCCCTATCCCTGGCTCTGCTCTTCCCTTCTCTCAGCAACCTGCCTACCCCATGGCACCGCAACACCCGACTTCCTTTCCCTTCAACTCCACCTCTTCATCACACCCTCAGATTCATCATAGCCTTCGCCAACCCTTCCAGCACTACTACTCGCCTTTCATCCGCGCAGAACCCACCAATTCACTCACCGAGATGCAAGAAAACCTGCCAGAATGTGGCGTGAAGGCTGCCACGCATGACGTGTCCATGTCCAGAATGGATGCGAGCTCAGTTCGGCTGCCGAATTCGATGATGGAGGCCACCCAGCCGATGCAGTTGGTGGACAGCGCCCAGTCGACGCAGCACATGCCCTCCTACCACGGAGAAGAGCATGCCGAGGGGCCTCAGAGCCAAAGCCAAATCGAAGGGCCTCAGCGCCACCATCGCACAGCCGAAGGGCTACAAAGCCAGCCAGTTAGCGGCTTCCAGAGCTGCTACTACTCCATCGCCGGGCCTCAGGGCCACTACTACTCGGCGATTGGCCCCGGCCTACAGCCATCAACGCCGATGGAGACGTCACAGGGACGTCTGAAGGGTCTTCCACATGCAGAAGCACCGCCGCCGCTGCCACCGCAACGGCCTCCATCTCCACCGCCGCAACTGCCGCCGGGAGACCCAGGGGCTCCATCAGAGCCCCGTCCAGAAGGCTTCTACGCCTACGGAGAGAGAAAGCCTCTCCACCCTGCAGCACAGCTGGGCCGCCGTTCGGAACCTCCTCCATCCTCCACCTATCGTCCCTCCACTCCTCATCCACAGAGCGGAATCGTGGAGGACATGGAGGTCAGCGCCTCATTCGCCTCCGCCTGCGGACACACTCCGCAAGAGATGGAAGCCACGCGGAGAGTGAATGAGGCAGGAGGAGACGGCCGTCCGGCGAAAGGGCCGCATTGGAGCCAGTTCCCAGCTAGCTGGCGGGAAGACGCCTGCCAACACCCCGGAGAAACAATCCCATTGCCTCCTGGGCCTCCTCCGAGGCCATCCTCCGTCCCCCCGCCGGGGACCTTCTACAGGGTCCCCGCCGCCCAGCAACAACAGCTGCAACAACCGTGGCACCAGCAGCAATGGCCCCATCAGCCTCTGACGACTCAGCTGCCTGCCCACCCTCCGCATGAAGCACCGCCGTCTCTACCGGCGCAAGTCCAAGTCAGAGGGACGCACCTCCATGCGTCGATGCCGCAACACTTCCAGTTCCAAGGACAAGCTTGGAACCAGCCCGCATTGGCGCGGACTCCGGCCCCATTCCAGACGCAGCCGATCTACGCCCAGATCCCCTTCTGCCCCACACAAATGCCTCTCATTCGCCCCCCACATCCCTCCCAGTTCCAAGAGGACCTAGGACAGGTGGGAAGGGCTGTGGAAACCTTCCTTCCAGAGAGGCGACGGGAGGCAGAAGCGGCGCCTGTGGAGGCCGGACACGTCCAACTACCACGGCCATCAACAGCCCCCATACGACTTCCTCCGCCCCCGCGAGATCCCCCGCCGGCACCTCCAGTCTTCCTCCCAGAGGGAGCGAGAGAGGGGGAAGGAGGAAGACCAGCGCCTACATGGCAGCAGCCGGCCCCGCGACACGCTGCTCCGCAACAGGCGCAGCCTCAGCCGGCCCCGCGACAAGCTGCTCCGCAACAGGCGCAGCCTCAGCCGGCCCCGCGACAAGCTGCTCCGCAACAGGCGCAGCCTCAGCCGGCCCCGCGACAAGCTGCTCCGCAACAGGCGCAGCCTCAGCCGGCCCCGCGACAAACTGCTCTGCAACAGGTGCAGCCTCAGTCGACCCAGCCGCCCATGGCCCCGCCGGACCCCCCGGCGCCCCATCATCCTCCTCCAGCCCCAAGGACGCGGCCGCCACCACCGCCGCCGCATCTACAGCCTCCGCTGTTGGCTCCGCCACAGCATGCTCCTCCGCCACACCCGCACCTACTGCAGCCGCCTCAATGTGGCTTCGTGCCTCCGCCACAGCAGTATGAACAGATGGCCGCGCCTCAACCTCACCTGGTCCAAGGACCACAAGGACCCGTCTACTACGAAGCGGCCCCGACGCAAGGAGTACCGGAGCCTTCGATGGGAGAGGCCATGACGCAGATCGCCGCAGCCTTCGTTCATCAACAGGCCCGGGCCAGCCTTCCAAAGTTCCAGCTACCAAAGTTCCAAGGGAACCCGCTGGAATACAACCGCTGGTGGAGCCTCTGGAACAATGTTGTCCAGCAGACACCGATCACGGCAATGGAGCAGATGCTGCTGCTGGCGGACGCGTTGGGCGGACGGCGGCCAACATCCTCAACCTCTACTCCGGCGACCCCAGCAACGTGAACCTCATCCTCAACAACCTCGACCAGGAGTTCAACAACCCCTCGCTGCTTATCAGCACTGCGAAGGAGCACATCCAAGTTCTCCCTCACGCCAACCAAGCCAACCTGAAGTCCTTCGTGGATACCCTCAAAGCAAAGTACCACTTCTTGACGGACACGTGCCAGCTGGCTGACGCCACGCTCCTTCACCTCGCCCCCATCGTCTTCGAGAGACTACCGACTGAAATCCGCTCCAGACTCCTCAACCATCTGCACCCTCTTCAGTCCCATCAAATCTCCCTCCATCACCTTATCCCCCTCCTGGAGCAAGAAGCGGAAAATGTGCGCCTGCAAGAATCCCTGCTTCCTCCTCGATCCAAATGAGGAGGCAGCAAATCCAAATCCGGCCCCTCCCTCCTCACGGCTGGGGCCGCGATTGCCAAGGACATGGAAGCTTTGAAGAAGGAGTTGCCGCAGCCCACGAGCGCCGTGAAGAAGAAGCAGTCCAAGGACGATAAAAAGGACTTCTGCCCCTTCTGCGACGACAAGCACATGCCCATCCAGTGCACCCTCTACGCCACCCCCACCGCCCGCAAGAACCAGATCTCTAAGCGGGCCCGATGCTATCGCTGCCTGGGAAGCGGACACTTGGCACCCTCCTGCAGAACTCCCTATGTCTGCAGCGTGTGTCAAGAGTGGACCCATCACACCGCCCTCTGCTTCCAATCCAATCCTCCAAACTCCTCCAACCCATCCTCCTCTCCCAAGCCGAGGCCCCGGAGGAAGGAAAGCACCCGACAAAAGGGCAACAAACAAGCGGCATCCAGCAACTCCTCCTCCTCCTCAACGACGCCGCGCTCATCGCCTCAGAAGCACACGGACTCCGGCATCCAGAGCAGCCTGAGCAACAATGGCATCCACAGCCGCTCCGGCACCCCCGCCAGCCCTCGCAGTCTACGGAGTCTCCGCAGCCCATCCAGCACACCCAACATCTCCTCCACACCACCTCCATCCTCTACCCCCTCCCGCTCACACTCTCCATCTCCAAACATTTCTTCCCGAAACGAGCAGAAATCGAGGAGTCAGTCGTCAGACAAGGGAGTGAAGAAGAAAGGAGAGGCGGTAGCGATCGTCGAGAAACAAACGACGAGAAAGGATGAAGCGGAGGAGAAGAAGGTGGAAGGGAAGGCGCGGAACGAGCGACAAAGCCAAGAAGCCGAAGAGCCCAGCGGCAACGCCAACATCGACGCCCCCTTTGCCCCTCCAGCCACGAAAATACAGATGGAGAAATCCGGCCAATCCCCTTCCCATCACCCTTCAGACACGGGAAGAAAGGAGTACGATGAAAGGCCAGAGGGAGAACCATCAAGGGAGCGATCGTTGTCTTCCATGACAGCATCCACAGGTGAGCTGCATGGGAAGGCGCCGCTGATGCTGAACTTCACTGCACAGCTTCACGCTGGCGACGGGAGCTTCTCAGAGGCAGCCAACTGCCTGCTCGACACAGGCTCCCAACTCACCACCGTCACTCGTGCCGTCGCCACCGCCCTCAGTCTCCCTCTCAGAGGCCGCAAGACAATCAACGTCGGAGTCTTCGGCGAAGGAGAGAGAAGGAGAATAGTGATGGACCAGGCGCTGCTGACGCTGGAGATGGAGAATGGATTCATGACGACGCTGGTGGCGTGGGTTGTGGAGAACAACGTGAGTGCCACCATGCTAATCGGCCCCGCCTTTGAAGAGGAGGAATGGGACCATCTGCACGAGCAGCACCCGGACATCCTCAACATGCCGCCCAGGGACCACACCATCAACTACCACGTCGACCTCCTCCTCAGCATCCAGGACATCGCCTGCATCCTAGCCGACGGACTGCAAAATGCCACCACTCTCACCCCTTCACTCATCCTCCTCCACTCCCCAGCAGGAAAACTCCTCATGGGCACTGCCCAGTCTGCGCCCGCCGACGAGGAGGAACTGACACGATCAGCACTGATGCTGGGAGCGGACGTGGACAGAAATGGAGACAGAAACGGAAGGTCGCCCGCCGACATGGGAGACACTGAGACGAGTGAAGAGGAAGGTGAAGAGTCAGAGGAGAGCGAAGAGTCAGAGGAGAGTGAGCTTTCCTTCTCTGACGAAGAAGCAGCGCGTGCCCTCTGCCAACAAAGACGAGGACGAGGCTTCAGGACAAACGACAAATGGCGCCGCCAGCGGCCTCCTACTCCGCCTCCCGGCATGCACTGCCTCCTCCCTCCCTCACCTCATGGCGACAGACTCAGCGTCAATCTTCTCTCCCCTGACCCCTACCTCGAAAGAACCGCCCTGAGACGCGCTGGTCTGCGAGGATGCAGCTACGAGGCCACACGGATCCAAGAGAGGAGAGGAGAGGAGGAGGAAGAGAGAGAGAGGGATGGAGAAGAAGAAGAGGAGGACATCTGGGACCGCATGTGGCGAGTCCTCAACGTTGTGGAGATCGGCGGACGCGTCCTACGCAGCCTCTCCAAAGGCCACCCCTGCCACCTTCACGTCCCCCACCACATGTTCATGGGAGACCTGGACCTGCAGAAGACGGTGGGCCTCAGACCATATAACAGAGAAGGCGGAGGCTGGGCAATCACGAAGGAACAAGACCACTGCCTCCCCTACAAGCACTTCCAGGTGATCACAAGAACGGAGTTTTGGAGGCTGCCGCAGATGACGAAGACTCTGTGCCATCTGAACATCACCTGCCAACCGACCAATTCCAAAGGCTTCTTCAGCTGCCTCCACCCGTTCCTCCAGGCAGCAGAAGCGCTGGAGAAGCTCCAGCTCAGGCGGATGAAGCCATGGATTTGGGACGCCTTGCCCAACACCCTGAAGGACCTCACCTACTGGCGAGGGAAGTTGGGCGGGTGCCTGAAACTCAACCTCAAGGCCCTCCGGTGCGCCGAGATGCTGGAAGTCACCGTGGAACACCTGGCGCCCAATCTCCAGACACTGGAAATCTACGGCGGCCAAGAAATGGCACCCTCTCCAGCTCAATGGCACCACTTCAAGAATCTGCGCCAACTCAAGAAGCTCTTCATCAGAGTAGGTGCTGATAGGCATCACTACTTCGATGGAGGATGGACGACGCCCCTGCCGCAGCTGGTGACCCTGGAGTTTGCGCATCAGGACAAGCTGGACATGCTGAACCTGGGCGAGCTGACGCCGAACCTGCGACATCTCAGCCTCCCAGAAGTCCATGCCCCCCTCTCAGGCCCCTCACTCTGGGACCTCCTCCCGCCAAACCTGGAGAGGCTCGGCATCCAGCGCATAGAGGGCCTCGGCGCAATCTCTGCCAAGAACTTTCGCGCTCTTCGAAAGCTTCAGTGACTGGAGCTGGGAGAGGCGCATGAAGGCCTGCCGAAGCTGACCCCGAACCTGAGAGCGGCCAAGCTGAACATGGTCCTCACGCCGCTCCCAGCCACCCTGTCCAAGCTGTCCCTCAACTGCAGCTACCGCGTGGAATTCGCGGAGCTACAGAAGCTCCTACTAAGCCTTCCCCATCTGACGCACCTGGAGCTCTATTACTGCGACTGGGAGAACGGCAGAAACCCGGAGCACTTCCGACTGCTGTCGCGGCTCCACTCCGTCACCCACTTCAAGGCCGACCCCTCCACCTTCCGAACCCTCTGCCTCCCCATCCAGTCACCGCTCGCCTACATACCTCCTAGAGCTCGAGTCGGACTTCTACCGCCCAACCTCCAGCACTTCTACCTCAGCTACGCTTCACCCTTCACCTACATCTCTGGATGGAGGGAGGACGTCAAGCGCTACTTGGGTGGAACGACGTTGGTGCAGTTTGCCAAAGCGATGAGGAACGTGAAGTTCCCGTTCACGTTCGAGATCAACCGCAACATCCCCCTCCACAAGATGACACAAATCTTCTGACAAAAACACTGCGACAAGCCCAAGGACCTCTCCATCAAGCAGTTTGTCCTCCCCAAGGGCTACAGCCGCTACGTGTTTTCCAGCCAGGGAGAAGGAAAGCAAACAAGGAGGGGAGAGCAAGGAGATGAAAGGCCGACTTCCACTCAGAAGCTGGCCAGTAGCGGAAAGGACAACAAGGAGTTGGAGATAAAGGACGGAAGCGGGGAAAGTCGCAAGCGTAGCAACAAAGATAGCGACAGCGACAGTCCTCCCCCTTCTCCGCGTCAAAGACCCCTTCTCACTGCCGCGCAGAACAGGAGAGTGAGCGTGATGTTAGGCATGCTGGTGATGACACTGCTCTTGCCCTGCGTCTCCACCGCCGCCTTCCCTCCGACGCCCGCTCCCCCCATCGCCAACACTCGCCCACCGCCACTCCTCCAATCC
>JASANA010003062.1:0-16032 GCA_030248095.1 Ptycholaimellus sp. GST1_10
AATTTGGAACAGTTTATTTTTTTATGCAATTTTTGGATTTCTTTTTGCGTTTTGCGTTCTGATCACCTTCTATGAGTCCAGTAATGAAGTTTACACACATGGAAACTGACAAAGGCTTGTATTTCAGTAATTTACTTTTTTCGTTTTTTGGTCAAAAATGATTCAAAAATGAAGCCCATGCCTACTTCTATGTGTGTAAACTTCATTACTGGACTCATAGAAGGTGATCAGAACGCAAAACGCAGAAAGAAATCCAAAAATCGCATAAAAAAATAAACTGTTCCAAATTTGTACAAACTGTTCCAAATTTGTAACGTTCTATTGGAACAGTTTTTTTTTGATATAACTGAGCAGTATATTTATGTTTCTAACTACATGGGTTTGTAACAGTACTTCTGTTGGCTAAAAGTAAACTGGTTTCATGAATGTGGAACCATTTTAAGGATGCATTTCATGTCACGAAAGTAAGTGTTCTAACTGTTCCAAATTTGGAACAGTTAGAAAACTAATTTTGATGCCATGAAATGGACCCTTAAAGTGGTTCCACATACACGAAACCGGTTTACATTTAACCAGCAGAACTACTGTTACAAACCCATGTAGTTAAAAACATAAATATACTGCTCAGTTATACCAAAAAAAACTGTTCCAATAGAACGTTACAAATTTGGAACAGTTTGTACAAATTTGGAACAGTTTATTTTTTATGCGATTTTTGGATTTCTTTTTGCGTTTTGTGTTCTGATCACCTTCTATGAGTCCAGTAATGAAGTTTACACACATAGAAGTAGGCATGGGCTTCATTTTTGAATCATTTTTGACCAAAAAACGAAAAAAGTAAATTACTGAAATACAAGCCTTTGTCAGTTTCCATGTGTGTAAACTTCATTACTGGACTCATAGAAGGTGATCAGAACGCAAAACGCAAAAAGAAATCCAAAAATCGCATAAAAAAATAAACTGTTCCAAATTTGTACAAACTGTTCCAAATTTGTAACGTTCTATTGGAACAGTTTTTTTTTGATATAACTGAGCAGTATATTTATGTTTCTAACTACATGGGTTTGTAACAGTACTTCTGTTGGCTAAAAGTAAACTGGTTTCATGAATGTGGAACCATTTTAAGGATGCATTTCATGTCACGAAAGTAAGTGTTCTAACTGTTCCAAATTTGGAACAGTTAGAAAACTAACTTTGATGCCATGAAATGGACCCTTAAAGTGGTTCCACATACACGAAACCGGTTTACATTTAACCAGCAGAACTACTGTTACAAACCCATGTAGTTAAAAACATAAATATACTGCTCAGTTATACCAAAAAAAAACTGTTCCAATAGAACGTTACAAATTTGGAACAGTTTGTACAAATTTGGAACAGTTTATTTTTTATGCGATTTTTGGATTTCTTTTTGCGTTTTGTGTTCTGATCACCTTCTATGAGTCCAGTAATGAAGTTTACACACATAGAAGTAGGCATGGGCTTCATTTTTGAATCATTTTGGCCAAAAAACGAAAAAAGTAAATTACTGAAATACAAGCCTTTGTCAGTTTCCATGTGTGTAAACTTCATTACTGGACTCATAGAAGGTGATCAGAACGCAAAACGCAAAAAGAAATCCAAAAATTGCATAAAAAAATAAACTGTTCCAAATTTGTACAAACTGTTCCAAATTTGTAACATTTTATTGGAACAGTTTTTTTTTGATATAACTGAGCAGTATATTTATGTTTCTAACTACATGGGTTTGTAACAGTACTTCTGTTGGCTAAAAGTAAACTGGTTTCATGAATGTGGAACCATTTTAAGGATGCATTTCATGTCACGAAAGTAAGTGTTCTAACTGTTCCAAATTTGGAACAGTTAGAAAACTAACTTTGATGCCATGAAATGGACCCTTAAAGTGGTTCCACATACACGAAACCGGTTTACATTTAACCAGCAGAACTACTGTTACAAACCCATGTAGTTAAAAACATAAATATACTGCTCAGTTATATCAAAAAAAAACTGTTCCAATAGAACGTTACAAATTTGGAACAGTTTGTACAAATTTGGAACAGTTTATTTTTTTATGCGATTTTTGGATTTCTTTTTGCGTTTTGTGTTCTGATCACCTTCTATGAGTCCAGTAATGAAGTTTACACACATAGAAGTAGGCATGGGCTTCATTTTTGAATCATTTTTGACCAAAAACGAAAAAAGTAAATTACTGAAATACAAGCCTTTGTCAGTTTCCATGTGTGTAAACTTCATTACTGGACTCATAGAAGGTGATCAGAACGCAAAACGCAAAAAGAAATCCAAAAATCGCATAAAAAAATAAACTGTTCCAAATTTGTACAAACTGTTCCAAATTTGTAACGTTCTATTGGAACAGTTTTTTTTTGATATAACTGAGCAGTATATTTATGTTTCTAACTACATGGGTTTGTAACAGTACTTCTGTTGGCTAAAAGTAAACCGGTTTCATGAATGTGGAACCATTTTAAGGATGCATTTCATGTCACGAAAGTAAGTGTTCTAACTGTTCCAAATTTGGAATTTTGGAATCCAAATTTTTGACCAAAAAACGAAAAATGTAAATTACTGAAATACAAGCCTTTGTCAGTTTCCATGTGTGTAAACTTCATTACTGGACTCATAGAAGGTGATCAGAACGCAAAACGCAAAAAGAAATCCAAAAATCGCATAAAAAAATAAACTGTTCCAAATTTGTACAAACTGTTCCAAATTTGTAACGTTCTATTGGAACAGTTTTTTTTTGATATAACTGAGCAGTATATTTATGTTTCTAACTACATGGGTTTGTAACAGTACTTCTGTTGGCTAAAAGTAAACCGGTTTCATGAATGTGGAACCATTTTAAGGATGCATTTCATGTCACGAAAGTAAGTGTTCTAACTGTTCCAAATTTGGAACAGTTAGAAAACTAACTTTGATGCCATGAAACGGACCCTTAAAGTGGTTCCACATTCATGAAACCGGTTTACTTTTAGCCAACAGAAGTACTGTTACAAACCCATGTAGTTAAAAACATAAATATACTGCTCAGTTATATCAAAAAAAACTGTTCCAATAGAACGTTACAAATTTGGAACAGTTTGTACAAATTTGGAACAGTTTATTTTTTTATGCGATTTTTGGATTTCTTTTTGCGTTTTGTGTTCTGATCACCTTCTATGAGTCCAGTAATGAAGTTTACACACATAGAAGTAGGCATGGGCTTCATTTTTGAATCATTTTTGACCAAAAACGAAAAAAGTAAATTACTGAAATACAAGCCTTTGTCAGTTTCCATGTGTGTAAACTTCATTACTGGACTCATAGAAGGTGATCAGAACGCAAAACGCAAAAAGAAATCCAAAAATCGCATAAAAAAATAAACTGTTCCAAATTTGTACAAACTGTTCCAAATTTGTAACGTTCTATTGGAACAGTTTTTTTTTGATATAACTGAGCAGTATATTTATGTTTCTAACTACATGGGTTTGTAACAGTACTTCTGTTGGCTAAAAGTAAACCGGTTTCATGAATGTGGAACCATTTTAAGGATGCATTTCATGTCACGAAAGTAAGTGTTCTAACTGTTCCAAATTTGGAACAGTTAGAAAACTAACTTTGATGCCATGAAATGGACCCTTAAAGTGGTTCCACATACACAAAACCGGTTTACATTTAACCAGCAGAACTACTGTTACAAACCCATGTAGTTAAACACATAAATATACTGCTCAGTTATACCAAAAAAAACTGTTCCAATAGAACGTTACAAATTTGGAACAGTTTGTACAAATTTGGAACAGTTTATTTTTTATGCGATTTTTGGATTTCTTTTTGTGTTTTGTGTTCTGATCACCTTCTATGAGTCCAGTAATGAAGTTTACACACATGGAAAATGACAAAGGCTTGTATTTCAGTATTTTACTTTTTTCGTTTTTTGGTCAAAAATGATTCAAAAATGAAGCCCATGCCTACTTCTATGTGTGTAAACTTCATTACTGGACTCATAGAAGGTGATCAGAACACAAAACGCAAAAAGAAATCCAAAAATCGCATAAAAAAATAAAGTTCCAAATTTGTACAAACTGTTCCAAATTTGTAACGTTCTATTGGAACAGTTTTTTTTGATATAACTGAGCAGTATATTTATGTTTTTAACTACATGGGTTTGTAACAGTAGTTCTGCTGGTTAAATGTAAACCGGTTTCGTGTATGTGGAACCACTTTAAGGGTCCATTTCATGGCATCAAAGTTAGTTTTCTAACTGTTCCAAATTTGGAACAGTTAGAGCACTTACTTTCGTGACATGAAATGCATCCTTAAAATGGTTCCACATTCATGAAATGTTACAAATTTGGAACAGTTGGAACAGTTTTGTTACAAATTTGGAACAGTTGGAACAGTTTTGTTACAAATTTGGAACAGTTGGAACAGTTTTGTTACAAATTTGGAACAGTTGGAACAGTTTCCGCCAATGTTACAAATTTGGAACAGTTGGAACAGTTTTGTTACAAATTTGGAACATTTGGAACAGTTTCCGCCAATGTTACAAATTTGGAACAGTTGGAACAGTTTTGTTACAAATTTGGAACAGTTGGAACAGTTGGAACAGTTTCCAGCAAGTAAAATGTAGAAGTTTCTAAGTCCAATATTTATCGAGTTATGGCCAAAAGTAGTCGTATACAGCCATGTGTTGTAGCATAGGCGTGTCTTAACTTAAATTGGATGTATCTCCTTAACTAGATCACTTAGAGACCTGAGAATGGTACCATATGAAACCTCAGAAAATCCTACACAAAAAAGGTTTTGACCATATTTTGACCATATATGTGACCCCAACACCCCCCAACCCATTTGGAACAGTTGGAACAGTTTTGTTACAAATTTGGAACAGTTGGAACAGTTTTGTTACAAATTTGGAACAGTTGGAACAGTTTTGTTACAAATGTGGAACAGTTGGAACAGTTTTGTTACAAGTTTGGAACAGTTGGAACAGTTTCCGCCAATGTTACAAATTTGGAACAGTTGGAACAGTTTTGTTACAAATTTGGAACAGTTGGAACAGTTTCCGCCAATGTTACAAATTTGGAACAGTTGGAACAGTTTTGTTACAAATTTGGAACAGTTGGAACAGTTTTGTTACAAATTTGGAACAGTTGGAACAGTTTCCAGCAAGTAAAATGTAGAAGTTTCTAAGTCCAATATTTATCGAGTTATGGCCAAAAGTAGTCGTATACAGCCATGTGTTGTAGCATAGGCGTGTCTTAACTTAAATTGGATGTATCTCCTTAACTAGATCACTTAGAGAACTGAGAATGGTACCATATGAAACCTCAGAAAATTCTACACAAAAAAGGTTTTGACCATATTTTGACCATATATGTGACCCCAACACCCCCCAACCCATTTGGAACAGTTGGAACAGTTTTGTTACAAATTTGGAACAGTTGGAACAGTTTTGTTACAAATTTGGAACAGTTGGAACAGTTTTGTTACAAATTTGGAACAGTTGGAACAGTTTTGTTACAAATTTGGAACAGTTGGAACAGTTTTGTTACAAATGTGGAACAGTTGGAACAGTTTCCGTCAATGTTACAAATTTGGAACAGTTGGAACAGTTTTGTTACAAATTTGGAACAGTTGGAACAGTTTCCGTCAATGTTACAAATTTGGAACAGTTGGAACAGTTTTGTTACAAATTTGGAACAGTTGGAACAGTTTTGTTACAAATTTGGAACAGTTGGAACAGTTTCCGTCAATGTTACAAATTTGGAACAGTTGGAACAGTTTTGTTACAAATTTGGAACAGTTGGAACAGTTTTGTTACAAATTTGGAACAGTTGGCACAGTTTCCGCCAATGTTACAAATTTGGAACAGTTGGAACAGTTTTGTTACAGATTTGGAACAGTTGGAACAGTTTTGTTACAAATTTGGAACAGTTGGAACAGTTTTGTTACAAATTTGGAACAGTTGGAACAGTTTTGTTACAAATTTGGAACAGTTGGAACAGTTTCCGTCAATGTTACAAATTTGGAACAGTTGGAACAGTTTTGTTACAAATTTGGAACAGTTGGAACAGTTTCCAGCAAGTAAAATGTAGAAGTTTCTAAGTCCAATATTTATCGAGTTATGGCCAAAAGTAGTCGTATACAGCCATGTGTTGTAGCATAGGCGTGTCTTAACTTAAATTGGATGTATCTCCTTAACTAGATCACTTAGAGACCTGAGAATGGTACCAAATGAAACCTCAGAAAATTCTACACAAAAAAGGTTTTGACAATATTTTGACCATATATGTGACCCCAACACCCCCCAACCCATTTGGAACAGTTGGAACAGTTTTGTTACAAATTTGGAACAGTTGGAACAGTTTTGTTACAAATTTGGAACAGTTGGAACAGTTTTGTTACAAATTTGGAACAGTTGGAACAGTTTTGTTACAAATGTGGAACAGTTGGAACAGTTTCCGTCAATGTTACAAATTTGGAACAGTTGGAACAGTTTTGTTACAAATTTGGAACAGTTGGAACAGTTTCCGTCAATGTTACAAATTTGGAACAGTTGGAACAGTTTTGTTACAAATTTGGAACAGTTGGAACAGTTTTGTTACAAATTTGGAACAGTTGGAACAGTTTTGTTACAAATTTGGAACAGTTGGCACAGTTTCCGCCAATGTTACAAATTTGGAACAGTTGGAACAGTTTTGTTACAAATTTGGAACAGTTGGAACAGTTTTGTTACAAATTTGGAACAGTTGGAACAGTTTTGTTACAAATTTGGAACAGTTGGAACAGTTTTGTTACAAATTTGGAACAGTTGGAACAGTTTTGTTACAAATTTGGAACAGTTGGAACAGTTTTGTTACAAATTTGGAACAGTTGGAACAGTTTTGTTACAAATTTGGAACAGTTGGAACAGTTTCCGTCAATGTTACAAATTTGGAACAGTTGGAACAGTTTTGTTACAAATTTGGAACAGTTGGAACAGTTTCCATCAATGTTACAAATTTGGAACAGTTGGAACAGTTTTGTTTCAAATTTGGAACAGTTGGAACAGTTTCCAGCAAGTAAAATGTAGAAGTTTCTAAGTCCAATATTTATCGAGTTATGGCCAAAAGTAGTCGTATACAGCCATGTGTTGTAGCATAGGCGTGTCTTAACTTAAATTGGATGTATCTCCTTAACTAGATCACTTAGAGACCTGAGAATGGTACCAAATGAAACCTCAGAAAATTCTACACAAAAAAGGTTTTGACAATATTTTGACCATATATGTGACCCCAACACCCCCCAACCCATTTGGAACAGTTGGAACAGTTTTGTTACAAATTTGGAACAGTTGGAACAGTTTTGTTACAAATTTGGAACAGTTGGAACAGTTTTGTTACAAATTTGGAACAGTTGGAACAGTTTTGTTACAAATGTGGAACAGTTGGAACAGTTTCCGTCAATGTTACAAATTTGGAACAGTTGGAACAGTTTTGTTACAAATTTGGAACAGTTGGAACAGTTTCCGTCAATGTTACAAATTTGGAACAGTTGGAACAGTTTTGTTACAAATTTGGAACAGTTGGAACAGTTTTGTTACAAATTTGGAACAGTTGGAACAGTTTTGTTACAAATTTGGAACAGTTGGCACAGTTTCCGCCAATGTTACAAATTTGGAACAGTTGGAACAGTTTTGTTACAAATTTGGAACAGTTGGAACAGTTTTGTTACAAATTTGGAACAGTTGGAACAGTTTTGTTACAAATTTGGAACAGTTGGAACAGTTTTGTTACAAATTTGGAACAGTTGGAACAGTTTTGTTACAAATTTGGAACAGTTGGAACAGTTTTGTTACAAATTTGGAACAGTTGGAACAGTTTTGTTACAAATTTGGAACAGTTGGAACAGTTTCCGTCAATGTTACAAATTTGGAACAGTTGGAACAGTTTTGTTACAAATTTGGAACAGTTGGAACAGTTTCCATCAATGTTACAAATTTGGAACAGTTGGAACAGTTTTGTTTCAAATTTGGAACAGTTGGACCAGTTTTGTTACACATTTGGAACAGTTGGAACAGTTTTGTTACTAATTTGGAACAGTTGGAACAGTTGGAACAGTTTTGGTACAAATTTGGAACAGTTGGAACAGTTTCGGGAGAATTTGGAACAGTTGGAACAGTTATTTGAGGAAACTGTTCCAACCTTGCCCCAAATTTGGAACAGTTTTTCTGGAAACTGTTCCAAGTCAAAGTTTTAGGGTTGGAACAGTTTCCGGGAAACTGTTCCAAATTTGGGGCAAGGGTTGGAACAGTTTTCCCCCAGAAACAACTGTTCCAAGCCGAGTTGCACTTGGTTTTTGCCAGTTTACTAATTCAATTTTCAATATTTTATCAAAATTCCTTCTGAGGTCGCTCGGGGATGATCTTATACAGCGACCTCTATTTTTTTTCATGTTTAAAACCATTATTTCATGTAGAAAACATGAAAAAACATGAAACTGTTCCAAATTTCAAAAAAAAAACTGTTCCAAAAACTGTTCCAACTGTTCCAAAAACTGTTCCAAACTGTTCCAACTGTTCCAACTGTTCCAACTGTTCCAAATTTGTAACTAACCCATATTTATTACGCATTTAAATTTTTCTGCGTTGCTGTTGCTGTTTCTGTTGCTGTTTCTTCCTACAAAGGGTATATAGCGTACAATTATTTTAAGTTCCATAAATGTAATATTTCTAAAACTAATGCGTTAAATGACAACAAGAACATTTTTTATGATGTCAAAAAATGAGTATCCATAGTGAAAGATGCTACTTTTTGAAAGGGAAACATTTTGAGTTGTTTCAACTGTAACTTTTCAATTTATTTAACTAATAAAAACACCAGTCTACCCATTCTTATAATGGTATTTCCCTTCGTAATGGGACCTAAAGTTCCCGCGTGGCTTGGGCTTAGTTTTATGGCTTAGGCTTAGTCAGGCTTAGGCTTAGGTTAAGGCTTAGACTGAGGCTTAGGATCAGGCCTAAGCTTAGACAGACGTTGTAAAATGACACTAAGTGACCTTTAAAAAAGTAAATATAATATAAAAGAAAAAGAAAAGTTCATACAAAATAAAAAATAATTTGCCAAACTGTTTTGCAAATTTTTGCGCGGCCGAAGGCCGCCTGCCGCGAAGGGCAGGGCAGTCAGAGCTCCGGAGGCCGGAGGGCATGGGTGCGGAGGCCCCGGAGCGTAGCCTAGCATGCGAAGCATGCTAGGCGAAGCGTAGGGGCCGTAGCACCCGTGCCCGGAGGCCGGAGGAGCTCTGGCGCCCTGCCCGAAGCGGCGGGCGGCCAAGGCCAGCTTAAGCAGTTACCCCATTTTTGCGTCCGTCTTTCCGCATATATCTTATATAATACGCGTGATGCCATTTTGGGGGGTGCCTCGGCGCCACCTGGATTCTTTAGTTATCTTGGCATATTATAGCTCTACGTCTGGCTTTTGACAAGTTATTCAATATTTTTTGGGGCGCGCAGTGTATGGGTAATGCTGAAAATATGAAATAATCGAAAACGTTTCCATTTTTGCGATTTTTGGCCATTTTTTGACTTTGAAACCTCATAACTCATCCAGTTTTTAACTTTTTCTGTCGGACTTTTTTTTAAAATGAAGCTGAAATAGTTTTGAGTTATTCTGCACATTTAGTTGTTGAACATTAATGAAATATTTTTTTGAAAAGTCTAAATGAGTAAAGTCAATTTTCGAGATTTTGGTCTACTCAAGAATCTGATGTTTGAAAAATGACTTGAATAAGATGGCGTTTATCACGGAATGTAGTGCTCAAACTAATTTTCATGGTTTATGAACTTCTTTGTTCTGATGAAGATGAACAACAGATGAAAATCTTTGGTCCATTTTAAATGATAAATGTGATATTTCATATTAAAGAGGAACAAGTATATGGCGCAAAGCGCAATAGGTGACCGCGGAGCGCACCACCTCTACGCTTACAATATGAATGCATGGAATTTTGTCAGTGCTAAGAGCAAGTCTGTGGTTTCTCAACCATTTTTGAAAGTAAGCACATATTTGGAATCGCTATATATGACTTGTGAACAAAAAAACTCAAGTCCTCTGTTCAATTCTTAGCCATTCAGATGTTACTGATTAATGATGACATTGTCGTGCATGAAAGTTAGTCACTCAAGAAAGTAAGTCTGTGGTTTCTCAACCATTTTTAAAAGTAAGCACAGATTTGGAATCGCTAAATACGACTTGTGAACAAAAAAACTCAAGTCTTTAGTGCAATTCTTAGCCGTTCAGGTGTTACTAATTATTGATGACATTGCCATGCGTGAAAGTTTGTCACTCAAGAAAGTAAGTCTGTGGTTTTTCAATGATTTTCAAAAGTAAGCACAGATTTGGAATCGTTATATACGACTTGTGAACAAAAAAACTCAAGTTGTCTGTGCAATTCTCAAGATTACAGGTGCTACAGCGCAAAAACTGTATATTGCAATGTTTAAACCTTTCTACCCAAATAAGTAATGTTTCATATGCTCGGAAACCAGGTCTACCCCTCCAGATCTTCCTAAAATTGCATTACCTTTCAGGAAAAAAAAAAGTTTGTCCCAATCCGTTGAGAATTCGCCCGTTCCCAGCATTTCCAGATATATATATATACATACACATGAGGACAAAAGTTCAGTAACCTCTATAGACCGCGGAGCGGCCCTTCGGGCCGCTCCCGCGGTCAAAAATGATTTGCTGATTGATTTTTTGTTGGTTTCAAATATGATTTTGTTTTTGACCAATATGGTATCAATTTCCAAGTATCAAGTTTTGACCAAGTATCAATTTCTTTTAATATATAGATTTCTTTTAAAAGGGTGGCCGCGCGAAGCGCGGCCACTGACCAATATTACTAGTATATATATATATGTGTCCCTGTCGCGCTCGTACTCCGCGGTTTTTCAACGAAATTGGCTGATTTTTTGCATGAACGTCCGCCTGGGTGGTGGCTCGGGACCATTTTTTGCGCTTGGCGTAATTTTGCGTTTTTCGCCCAAAACCTGAATTTTTGATGTTTCAAAGTACCAAAAATCACAAATCGCTGGTTTTTCAACGAAATTGGCTGAAATTTTGCATGAAGGTCCGCCTAGGTGGTGGCTTGGGACTATTATTGGGGTTTTGCAAAATTTTTGTGTTTTTTTCCGACAACTTAGTATTTTGATTTTTCAAATCAGAAAAATTCATAACTCCCTAGTTTTTAGACAAAATCGGCTGAAATTTTGCATGAAGGTCCTACTAAGTGGTGGCTTTAAACCATTATTTGGGCTTTGCGAAATTTTTGGGTTTTTCCCTAAAACTTAGAATTTTGATGTTTCAAATTTGAAAAAACCATAAATCCTGGGTTATCAACCAAATTTACTGAAATTTGCTCATGTAGATTGACAATATTGCTTGGAACAGAGGCCGCGCAACTTGGCGACAGCCGAGAATACCTTGTTTTAGCGTGACAAACGATTTGTTCAATCAGAAATACAGGGGGGGAGGCCTTTTCCGTACACCTAACTTTAAAAATTTATTTCTCCAGCCCACAATAAGTTAGAGAGTTGAATATTGATATGGAAGTAGGTCCAACCCTCCTTCGTTTACATAAAAATTTGCGGCTCAATTCAATTGGTAGAACCTGAGAAACAGTCAATTTTGTAAGGTCACTCAAAAATTGATGCAACGCGACAGTGAAATTTTTTTCACCTGATTTTGAGGCTTGATTTCTCAGCCCCATCAAATCCGTTTGAGTCCAAAATTTCACACAATTTAGATCTAAGTGTCCTTAACCTACATATAAATTTTTGTCTTTCTAGGTGCTACCTTTGTCGAGAAACAGCCTTTTAAATGAAACGACCTTTTTCTTTTTTCTATGATTTCATAGAATTTTCCAGCTGGACTGGCCCTTAACCATAGGAAAGGGGGAAAAGTGTGGTGTACTCCGAAGGCTGTTTCTCACCACAGGGAGCACCTAGAGAGACAAAAATTTATATGCAAGTTAAGGACACTTGGACCTAAATTGTGTGAAATTTTGGGCTCAAACAGTTTTGATGGGGTCGAGAAATCAAGCCTCAAAATCAGGTGAAAAAAAAATTCACTGTCGCGTTGCATCGATTTTTGAGTGACCTTACAAAATTGACTGTTTCTCAAGTTCTTCTCAATGAAATGAGCCGCAAATTTTTATGTAAACGAAGGAGGGTTAGACCTACTTCCGTACCAGTTTTGAACTCTCTAACTTATTGTGGGCCGGAGAAATAAATTTTTAAAGTTAGGTGTACGGAAAAGGCCTCCCCCCCTGTAATAAACATAAAATAAAACCACGCAATCATAGGCAAAAACTGGCAATCAATGGACGGGTGAAGAGCAAAATATGGAAAAAAGATAGTTTCACCTAGAAGACTTGAATTCAGGTGCGGGAAGTTGGGTGAAGCTGTATTTATGTGCGTACGAAAAGGATAAACACATTTTAAGATACTAAAACTGAGTGAGGGCATTTAAAACCTATCCCAGGTTAAAGAGGTCCCAATATTATCCTAAGTTTGTTTTGGGGGCAAACAAACATAACCACTATAACTGTCCAAAATCTAAGATGTAGTTGAAATTAGCACCTCCAGAGGTGCGACCCAAAATCTACGAATTTCAGCTGAAATTGGTAGCAATGATCCCATTAGGTTGTTGCAATTACGAATTTCAGCTACGAATTTCAAATTCGTACTTTTTTCAAATTCGTAGTATATCCTAATGAGACCAATTTTTCGCAGCTAATGGGATCAATTTGGGCTGAAATTTCGAACTAATGGGACCAGCCAAATTTTGACCCCAAAGTCGGAGCTAATGGGATCGGCCTCAGGAGACATTGTAGCTTAAGTGCCCTCCAAATTATATCTGTTATGTCGATTGCTTAGATTCTAAAGGTTAGGCTATATTTTTAATTTTAAGTATATAATTCGGGTTATACAAATATGCGCCCTAGCTCCTTGGACATCTGGCCAGCATTGACCATCTATATGAACTAAAATTATCGCAGGTATCTTTCAAGCCTTCTGGTTTGCCAATTTCTGGTTCAGGTGACAAGAAAAAGAAGCCTTGGGCAAGCACCTGAACGTATGTGGAAGAGAGCGGTAGCATTGATGGTAGCGCCTTGCGAAAAGCTGAATCGAAGAGAAAGGATGTGTTTAGGTAAAGGTGAAGCGGGTATATAAAGGTCCAATCCGGCAGCCCAGCCCATACCAACTTCCATTTTTCTCTGCAGACATTTTAAATGATAAAACGCAGCAAAAAGAAATGTAACTGGTAACATTAACACTCCAAGAGTAAAATTCTTTTCTCCCTTAAGAGGCGGAATTCGATAGGCTCAAAATGTGTGATTCCAGATTTGAAAAATGAAGTTTCTCTGATTCGAATGAATTTATGCCACAGTCCAAGGCAATTTAGTTCTCATCTCTGTGCCCAAGCCGTTTCCCAAAAAATGGTTTTGTTGGCCTGATATGGTCATTTTTGTAAAATGCACTTTTTTGGGCCTTTGAAACCTGCAATTTCAGTTTTTTGAAAATTTTGTTTAAGAAATTTCAGATAATTGTGGATCATTATATATCAATCGAAAGGTAATTAGGAGACAAAAAAGGTGGTGTACTCCATTTTTGGCATAAGTTATTCCAAAAAGCGTAATTTTGAAAAATCAAAAATTTCGGTTTTTCAATTTTGGCACAAAAAAACTGATAGCTCAAATTCGAGTGGTTTTGCCAAGGGGTGGACCATAACCACGTTAAAATTCAGGTTCTTGTGGTCATTTTGATATATAACACGCCTGGTTTCAGTTTGTTAGAATCAGGAATTTTTTTGATTGAAAATTTGCACTCAACATTTGGCCCTATGTTAAAGCATAGGCAAAATTTTCGGAAAAATTTTTTTATCTCAGATTTCTATTTTGACTGCCAAAATATCTTCTTTAGGCTCCAATACACCCTGCTGTATCATTGGTTTCTTTTGGTTTAGTTCAAAATATGTCAATCCTGAATCAACTATTTCCTATGCTTAAGCATAGGCCATATTAGGCTTCTCTCCCATTTTAGAAGTTTTTGGGTCATAACTCAACTAGATCTCTACCAATTTCGACAAACTTTTTTTTCACAGAAAGCCCAAATGCTTTGTCATCATTATGTTCCCAAAATAAGGTATGTGAACTGTACACAGGTTGCATGGCACTTAATTATCTTAGCACACACCTATTAGCCTACAAACATCTTTTGGTAACATAATTCAGTGCCATAACACCTCTGTCCATTATTAATAGCTGTAGCTGGTCTCAATTGAAGCAAAATATTTCTGAGGTTTCTGTGAAAAAAAAGTTTGTCGAAATTGGTAGAGATCTAGTTGAGTTATGACCCAAAAACTTCTAAAATGGGAGAGAAGCCTAATATGGCCTATGCTTAAGCATAGGAAATAGTTGATTCAGGATTGACATATTTTGAACTAAACCAAAAGAAACCAATGATACAGCAGGGTGTATTGGAGCCTAAAGAAGATATTTTGGCAGTCAAAATAGAAATCTGAGATAACTAGTATAACATGGGGTTCATTTGCACAAAGTGGCTGAACCCATGAGGTGAACTGCCGCCCTTTATAATCTCCAATAGGTCCATTAGTCAAAAATGCACCATTTTTAGTTAATTAAATAAGGCTACCCAGTCAGCTGATGTTTTATGAAAAATGGGGTGGGGGGACTTACTTGGGGGTTTTTTGGGGTGAATCCTAGTACTGCCCCAGGCCAAGTCCTGGGCGGCAGGCAAATGAGGAGGTTTTACTGAACCTTTTTGCATGTTTAAAGCCATTTAAAAGGGAATTTTCTGGCCGAAATGATAGTGCATACTAGGGGCTCAGTTCAAATTACCAGAGCCTAAAGGTCAAAATGGCTGAAATTAGAAAAACGCAATTGTCACAGTTCCAATAATTTTCCCAAGCCCAAAGAGTTGAGCGGCCAACAGCACCCCCAAAACATAAGTTGGAGGGCAACATGCACATTCCAAAAAACAGCAAAGAAACCGAGAAATTAAAAAACTACATTTATGTGTAGACTCACACCCCTTTTTGGGGCGAATCCTTAGTTCTGCCCAGGCCAAGTCCTGGGCGGCATTATATGGCAAGTTGGGTTCTACTGAACCTTTTTGCATGTTTTAAACGCCATTAATTTTATGGCCGAAATGATAGTGCATAGTATAGGGCTCAGTTCAAAATACCAGAGACCTAAATTTGAGGTCAAAATGGCTGAAATTCAAAAAAAACGCAATTGTCACAGTTCCAATAATTTTCGCCAAGGTCCCAAAACATATGTTGGAGCGGCCAACATGCCTGACATTTCCTGAAAAAATGAGCCAATTTGGTTGAGAAACCGCAGAGGAATCTTTGCTCACATATATATATAGACTCACACCCCTTTTTTGGGGCGAATCCTTAGTACTGCCCCCAGGCCAAGTCCTGGGCGGCAGTTCAAAAATAGCATAAGTTGGGTTCTACTGAACCTTTTTGCATGTTTTAAACGCCATTTAAAAGGGAATTTTATGGCCGAAATGATAGTGCATAGTATAGGGCTCAGTTCAAAATACCAGAGACCTAAATTTGAGGTCAAAATGGCTGAAATTCAAAAAAAACGCAATTGTCACAGTTCCAATAATTTTCGCCAAGGTCCCAAAACATATGTTGGAGCGGCCAACATGCCTGACATTTCCTGAAAAAATGAGCCAATTTGGTTGAGAAACCGCAGAGGAATCTTTGCTCACATATATATATAGACTCACACCCCTTTTTGGGGCGAATCCTTATACTGCCCCCAGGCCAAGTCCTGGGCGGCAGTTCAAAAATAGCATAAGTTGGGTTCTACTGAACCTTTTTGCATGTTTTAAACGCCATTTAAAAGGGAATTTTATGGCCGAAATGATAGTGCATAGTATAGGGCTCAGTTCAAAATACCAGAGACCTAAATTTGAGGTCAAAATGGCTGAAATCAAAAAAAACGCAA